>JAMPIV010022404.1:65000-174213 GCA_024509875.1 Oreohelix idahoensis | reverse complement strand
CGCGCACACATGCCCCCCCCCCCCCCCCCCCCAAGTGACAGGCCCGGTAGCCAAAAACGCAGAAAGCCCCCCCCCGCCCCCCCCCCCCCCCCCCCCCCCACCCTATAGGGCACAATTCGTTCATAAATGTGCCCCCCCCCCCCCCAACTCCCACCCCCCCTGCCCCCCTCCCCCCCCCCTAAAAGTCCCCCCACCTCCCCCCCCACACCCACACACCCCCCCCCCCCCCCCTCTAGCCCCCCCCCTGGCACACCCCCCCCACCCCCCCCCACCCGAAGTAACACATACCACATATAAGCCTGCCCCGCCACCCCCCACCCCAGCCCACCCCACCCATGTAGGCCCCCCCCAACCCCCCAACAACAGCCCCCCAAAGCCCACCAAAAACTCAAAACCCCTCACCAACCAAAAAATGTGGTGCTGGGTGTAGGTGGCTTGGCACAATGAGGGCGTTGACTGAGGAACCTTACTCGGCGCGCTTTTCCCCCTTTTGTGAGCCAAAGCAAAAAGTTACAGAAAAAAGGTTTAGCTAAGTAAGTAGTTCAGTTTCCTTCTAGGTTTAAGTTTTTTTTATACCGCAAAAAAAGGAGTTTGAAACGCAGTTTTGCTATTCGCTCTTATGTCTCCACTTTCAATGTTGTGGCTTTAGTATTGTTCTGATCGAACCATCGACTGCGGAACTGCAATAAGTCTCTGTTCAGAGTTAAACTCCCAGTGTGAAGTGGTCACAATCGATGTGTTGTGAAGTAGTGTTTATACGACGTTTAGGATTTTTAGGTGACATACCCATAGCATGTGAACATTGAAAAGCATTAGCATTGGAACAAAAAATAATAGGCGGGGGGAGGGAAGGGAAGGGAAAGGGGTGGAGGGGGGGGTGATAAGGGATATAGGGGAAAGAAAAACAAGAGAAGAGTTAAATAAGTTGACAATGTTCGTGTCATCCTCTCCAATCACCAACACTCTTGATTCGGGTTTTTTCCGGTTTAATCTGACCACCTACCATACTCATTGTATATAAGGTTCATGTTGAAACTAGTTTGTGCTCGTTTGTGTAGTATAAGTTAAGTACGTTGACTTCTATTGTTGCTTTCTCTTTTTTCTGTTTTTTTTAGTTTGTTGTTAGTTTTTATTTTCTGTTGGTGGTTAACAAAAGAAAACCAGTTCCCATCTCCCCCCCTCCCTGCCCTGCCCTGCTCCACCTGTCCCTAGCACCATGTGCTCTCAAAACCGGGGGGTTCCCAAAAAAGGTTCACACCGGATTCCAGAGAGGTTCCTCGGCTGGGTATGTGTCATCTATGTTCTGTATTAGCTGTCTTGTTTTTTTTGTTGTTGTTTGTTGTTAAATTGCTGAAAAATTTGTTGGGTTCTTTTTTGGGTTTTCTGTTGATCGTTAACTCTACAGATGATTGGTACCATCTGGCGAATCGGGGAGTTGTATATTGAGGCGATGGTGGTTTGACTAAAATCTAACTGTTAAGTTGTTTTTTTGCTTGTGGGGACTGGTATAATACCATTGGTCTTTGCTTCCCCAAAACTAAACCTGTTGGTGTTCTTTTTTACTGTTTATATTCCTTTATGCACTAACGCTGCATGTTGTTGATTATTGGTTTATTTCTTTTGTTGACTCTCCTAAACTGATGGTATTTTGTATTGGCTCTTCTTTTGTGTCACTTAATGTTGGATGTAGTATTATTTATTGGTTTTCTCTTCTTCACAATAACTGATTTTTTTGTATATTGGTCTCTTGTTCAGGTGACCCTAATAGCAGGTCGTAGTACAAGCTAAGTTACAAAAGTCTTTTGCTGTTCTTTGATTAACCTGAACAACTAGATGTTTGTAATATTGGTCTTTAGGTCGTTCTCTAGATGTGATTGTTGTATTTTTGTTGGTCTATGTTTGACTAACTGAGAAGTTGGTCTTTTGATATATGTTTAGTGGTCTGTGTTCACTAACACATGTTGGTATATTCTTTTATCTCACTAACTGTCGATGTTTTTTTGTTGTTAATATTGTTCGGGTCCTTTGTCATGTTATTGTTCATAAATGATTTGATGTTTGTATGTTGGTCTCTTGTTCACTAACTGGTTGTTTGTTTTGATATCTTTGTCTAATGGTGTTACTGAATGTGCCACAGCAAGCTTACGGAGTTCAATCCCTCTACTATAATCGAACATGATTTTTTTGTTTCACATGGTTTTTTTTGGCCCCCCATCTTCTGGTTTATTTTTATGTGAACCCAAGGTATGAGGAAGAACTGTTTGATTTTGTTCATTTGTGTAATCTAATCGTCTTAGATTTATTTTCGGAAAAGTTTTGGTTTTTCCACGTTTTTTTTTTTTCAATATATTATTTTGGATATTATCGTAGTTTCTCATGGATTATTTTTCTCTTGTGTTTTCTTTATTTTTAATGTCTTCTGGCCCCAGGCCCCAGATTCATTCATGATGATGTTATTTTCTTGCTTCACCTAGTTTCTTCTTTCTTTTTCTTTGGCAATGTTTGTTCCACTTTCAGCCCTAACCAAAAACATGTGATCATCCTGTATTAATATAATGCTAAGGTTGTTTTCTTGTTTTTTTTACAGACCTTTGACCTGGGCCCTGAACTTGTTTCGTTTTCTAGCATTTCTTACCTATACAGTTGACAATTTTTTTCTGGTTAATTTAAAATGTGTAGAATGCCTTAAAATAGAAAAAATTACAAGAAATAGAAAAAAAAAGAGGAAAAAAAAATAAAAAAGTGACAATACACATGTTTGTTCTCACTTTTCATTGTTTATCAATCACATGGGGAGTAATTCCTTGCCAGTGCCCTGGTATCTTACTCTTGCAAGGACGTCTTGTAATTATTTCAAAGTTTCCTACCATGCTTTTTTTATTTGTAGCAATGGTTTTCTGTATCCAGTCTGTTTCATTCTGTTCGAGGTTTTGACCAGCGCAGGGGCTTTCATGTAACAACCCCTCACATTAGTCCACTTCTTGTTTGTTGGTGCATATGTTTGTTGGCCCACTGAAGTTTGATTGAACGTCATGTTACAACCTCACATTAGTCACTTCTTTGTGGCACTATGAAGTTTGAGTCATGCTTATACAACCTCACAATTTAGTCCACCTTCTTGTCTGTTGTCTAGTTGTTACTCCGCGTCCAATCTCTACCTAGACTTCGGCCTCGACGGCGATGTTGCGGAATTGAACCGTCTACAGATGTTTTTTCTTTGTTCTTTTATCACAACCCTCCGCCTCTCACATTTAGTCACTTCTTGTGGGATCCTGTGGGTGATTGAGTTATTGGTACAACCTCCACATTATTTTAGTCTCTTCTTGTCGGCATGTCTTTGAGGAAGCAGTTTAGACCAGTCTTTCTTTCTGTGGTTTGGCTAACTCAGAGAGGACCAATATGTGCATTTTTGACTTGTTCCTAGTTTCGTCCCCCTGTATGTTTTTATTACATGGTTGGGGGGACTGTCCTTGTTTGTCCCCCTAGTTAAATGTTACTATTTGTGGATCTATCTATGTTCCTCATTTGTCCCCCAGCTTTTGGGGGTGTGTAAATAGGTCGGTATTTGCCTCCTAATGTTGCATGCCGTCTTCATTGATCTCACATAGATTAGTACGTTTTTAACCTTGTGTTTTTTCACCACTGTGCTCCCGCTTGTGGGCCGGCTACGATAAGTGGGTTAACTATAAATGTGTGTGGTATGAAACGGGGATGTGGAATGCTGGTGTGGCCGGTGGTGTCTTGAAGGAGTTTATAGGGGTAATGTGGGAGCGGGGTTTTGGGGTGCATGGAAGCATCTTTGGTGTGTTGGATGGGACGGTTTATTTGGGGTAACGAGTGGAGAAGGTTGGGGGGGGTTTGGTGCATGTAAGTGGGATGTGTGAGGCAATTTCAAGGGAAGAGAGTTTTGCGTTAAGTGGACAAGTTGGGTATTTTCACGTCAGTACTGTCTTGTTCGGGATATGTGGTCTAATGTTAGGGTTAGGTGCGGTGATGTTATTCTTTCGCCAGGTGTGTGTTTGTTCCGGTCTGCAAATCTCGTCCTCTATGTGTGTTTTAATGTTCTGCTTGTTGTCGTTCTCCCTTGTGTCCTCTTCGAGGTTGTTTTTTGGTTATTTTGTTTCTTTTCTTGTTTTCATCTTTTCTGTTTTTTTTTTTGTCTTAACTTCTCGGATTTACTTTTATACTTGGCACCCCTTCTCTTTATTCTCTTTTTTTAATGTTTTTCTACCTTACTTCTTTTTTGTTCCCCAAGTACAGGTTTTGTCCCCAGTATATGTTACTTATGTTGGAAACTGTCCCTGTTTTGTCCCCAGTATATGATATGTTTATTACTGGTGAACTGTCCAGTTGTCCTACAAGTTTGTTTTTTTTACATGTCTGTCCTACCCCAGTATATCTTTTATATCATGTGTGGACCTGTTCACCAGTTGTCCCCCTTCAGTTTATGTTTTATTACAGGTGTCTTGTACAAGTTTTGTCCAAGTTTATGGATGTGGGACTGTCCATTGTTAGTGTCCCAGTATATGTTATTACATGTCGTTGTGGACTGGTCCCGAGTTTGTCCCCAGTATCATCGTTAACTATATGTGGGACTGTCCCCCTCCGTATGTTCCCAGCTACGTCATAATGTTATTTACCTGGAGACTGTCTCATTTGTACCTCCAAGTATATCTTACTACATGTGGACTTGTCCAGTTTGTCCCCTGTATTCGTTACTACATGGGGCGGACTGTCTCAGTTTGGTTTCCACCCAGTTTATTATTTTACAGTTACTTGGGGGACATGTCCCAGTTTGTCTGCATTACTACATGCGGGGACTGTTCCCAGTTTGTCCCCAGTAATGTATTATACTACCTATGGGGCACTACGTCCCATTTGTCCCCAGTAAGTTTTCACTTCATGGGGAGCCTGTCCCATGTTTGTGGTCCCAGTATATGTTATACTATCATGTCGGCATTGTTCCACAAGTTTGTGCCCCTCAGTATATGTTTAACTAGTCTTTTGTCTTTTCCATCACTAGACGTATTTCTGCATGGGACACATTTTCGTATTCTACATACTACATATATTGATTTTTTTTTTTTTTTCAGAAATAGAAAAAACATCTCAGAGTTATCAGAGTCTTTCCCTTTATACTAATTTAGTTTTTTTTTTTTCTTGCCTCTTTACTTTCTTTCTTTCTTTTTTACTTTCTGTCTGTCTGTTTCATCTTTTCAATCTTTCTTTCTTCAGAGTGTCTGCCATTGATTTATATGTATTTTTTGTTGTTTACAATTTACAAGCCTTGAATTTCTTTCTTTAATAGTTCTAATATTAAAAGTGTGACATTTTAAGCAGAAAAATATTTTTTTTCTTTTCAGAATATAAAAAATGTCAGAAAAATAATAATTTTTTTTTTATTCAATATGAGGAAGGCAACCTGTTGTAATAACTTAATAAAACTCAGTGCTAACATAAGAGCAAAAAGTAAATTTGGGTTTTTTCAAGAGAATAAACATGAAAGTTTTTTAATAATTAAACTTTATTTTGTGAATAGTAGTGATTTTTAATCTAGTGTTTATTAAATCTGTTGCAGAGCACGGCTTCAGACAAAAACAAATGTGTGATGAAGTGAACTGGCAGTGGTGTCAATCAAGATCGCACAACAAAACGTTCAAAATTACTGGGACATGTAAGGCTGAAGGTGACATGTAAGGCTAAAGGTGGTGTGGCATGTTAATTCAGTTTTAAAATATCTAGCATTATGGCTTATGGCTAAATTTCAAACCGATGATTGCAAGCTAAAATAAATGTCACATCCAAGTTGGCAGAATATCTTCTATTATTCTAAGTTTTTATACTTTTAGTATATAGCATTGTGTTATAGGATTTTGTATCAGAGGTTTGTGAATAGGATACCCTTCCTAAAACAAGGACAGTCTTTACAACTGAGCTTACTAAAAAGGGGACACTAATCACATCTAACAAGAGGACACAGTGATGACATTCACCAAAAGTGAAGTGAGGTAGAATCCTTATGCTCTCTGACCAGTTTAACCAGCTTGCATGTCAATCAATCAATATCTTTTAACTCCCTAAGGAGCAGAGGCCTTAGTTTGCATGTAGTACATTTAAAATAAAACACAAAAAAGTTCTTCGACTCAAAAAAATCAGTCTACGTATAATATTTGCTGACATTATTCAGGCCACCTCTGTGTGTGTGTGGTTAGTCTTTTTCTACCACTCATCTTTCTTCAGTTAACTTCCTGCAGTTGAGCCCTAGCATATTTCTCTGTTGCTCACATTGTTTCCAGCTGAGACCTGTTTGTCATCACGTGATCATGGACATTTCTAGCAGGATATTTATTTCATACTGTACTCTAGAAGCAGTGAACATTTCAGTGACATAGCATTGTCTTCCCTTGATGTCTGGCTTGACAAAAGTTAAAACACCTCTTGTGTATTTGCATTATGGGAAAAAAAAAATAGCAAAAGGGATCTGGTCAGTTTTTAACAATTCTGAATGTCACTGAATGTTTTTAACAGTTCTAAATGAAACTTAATGTTTTTTTAACAGTTCTGAATGACAGTCACTATTTTTAACAATTCTGAACGACAATCTATGTTTTTTTTAAACAATTCTAATGGTATTCAATGTTTTCTTAACAATTCTGAATTTATCAATACTTCCCCAAGGAGCATAGGCCTTCAACAAACACATATCAAGTCCTCCTGTCACATGCCAAGTCTTCCTGTCACATGCCAAGTCTTCCTGTCACATGACTTCAGCTCAAGTTCTTTCCAAGTTTTCCTCATCATTTTCATTTCTGTCTCCAGTTCTCTTTTCCATGTGTTTTTTGGGTCTACCCCTGCCTCTCTTTCCCTGGGGGTTCCAGAACAAGGACTATTTTGTAATGCTATCTACAGGTTTCCTCAATGTGTGTCCTATCCATCACCAGCATCCTCTTCTCATCTCTTGTTCCACTGGCACGTATCTGGTTCTTGTCATGAGTTCACATTAGTGATCTTGTCATACCATTTCAATCCCTCTGTAATACGCCAGCACCCATTTGTGAAAATTCTGAATGTGACTCGATGTTTTTTAACATTTCTGATTGACAATCCATGTTGTTAACAATTCTGAATGTGACTCATTGTTTTTTTAAATAATGCTGAATGGTGCTCAATGTGTTTTAAAGATTCTGAATGACAGTTAATGTTTTTAAACAATTCTGAATGGGCCAGTGTTTTTAGACTTTTCAAAATATTTTGTTTACTTTTGATATGCTAACAAAATACAAAACCTTTTATGATTACTTTAAGTTTTTGGCGTAATTGCAATTAAAAATTGTAAATAGCAATACTAATTCAATTTTTTCTGACTGTCTGTCTGCAGCAAGAAACAAATGAAGAACGAGTGAAGTAATGTTGATAAATTTTAATAGATTGTCTTACTTAAGACATTGGCAGAAATGTGTCAGTCATTTATAGTTTATATCTAAATTGATTAAGAACTAAGGCCTATAAATTGTTGTGAGGCTTAATGATGTGAAAAGTAAAAGTACCCACTGTTGCTGCAATAACATCTTCCAGTTAAGTGCAATATTTAATAAAATAATCTACATTTTGCCAATGAACTGTCCCTTCCTAGTGCTGTTTTATGTTCATCAATGTTCGTACAGTTTTGTTAATCAACACCATCTTTATTTGTCACAGAAATGTGTGCTCATGATGTGAATATTAAACATTCTGCTTCTCATTCTTCTTCGTCTTTTTTGAAAACAAGAAAATTTATCATTTTTGATTCTGAAAACTGACACATTCCTTTTGGCATGCCAGGAACGCATAAATGTTAACAACTAAAAAGATGTACAAAGTATCCGACATACGCGGAAGCACATATTCTTGTACTGAGATTTTAAAGTGTAAAAACAGGTTTACTTCCGAAGCAGATTAACATTAACTAAATAAATCATATGTACTTAACAATTTGCCAAAAATAATTCCAGAACACACAGATGTATGTCATTAGAATATTAGGTGTTACAGTGATGAATAATGTATATCAAAGAATTTTTGCAAATAATTTTGATGTAGGCACATTTTTCAACATTTGTCAGTCCACAAGGACAGTTTATTCAAGTCCCAAAAGTACGTTTATGAAAAAATAAAGTACGCTTGTCCACCCATGTCTAGGACATATGTTTCATTATTTGTCTTTACTCTCTCTTCACTGATATTAGTATTTTTTTTATTGGACTAGAGTCTTCTCCCCTGTGTAGCTTCCATGGGGGGGGGGGGGGGGGGGGGGGGGGGGGAGGGGGGGGGAGTTTTTTCTCTGTAGAGACAAAGTATTTTCCTCACCACTAAAGTATTTTCCTCACCACTAAAGTATTTGTCCCGTGTAGATCTGGGGATGTATGAGAGGAAGGAGAAAGAATAGGACTGCTACAGCTGAGGCATGTTGTACATGGCAACTAATGTGAGGTTGTGCAGGCGGGTGGCAACTCCCATCATGTAAGACAAATAACCACTGAGATTTCTGCTGCAAGATCATGTGACTGTTTAGTTGAGGCTTCCTGTAAGTGTACTAGTTGTAGTGGTGGCTTTATGCTTCATTAGAAGCACAACAGAAAATGATGATGATGACTGTGAACAGAGATGTGAAAACATGCAACTTTCAGCTGACTTATTAAACATTACAGCTGTGTAGTCGTAGTCTCAGTTGGATTGTAGATGATGATGATGACTGTGAACAGAGATGTGAAAACATGCAACTTTCAGCTGACTTATTAAACATTACAGCTGTGTAGTCGTAGTCTCAGTTGGAATGTAGATGATGATGATGACTGTGAACAGAGATATGAAAACATGCAACTTTCAGCTGACTTATTAAACATTACAGCTGTGTGGCTGTAGTCTCATTGGAATGTAGATGATGATGATGATGACTGAACAGAGATGTGAAAACATCCAACTTTCAGCTGACTTATTAAACATTACAGCTGTGTAGTCGTAGTCTCAGTTGGAATGTAGATGATGATGATGACTGTGAACAGAGATATGAAAACATGCAACTTTCAGCTGACTTATTAAACATTACAGCTGTGTGGCTGTAGTCTCATTGGAATGTAGATGATGATGATGACTGTGAACAGAGATGTGAAAACATCCAACTTTCAGCTGACTTATTAAACATTACAGCTGTGTGGCTGTAGTCTCATTGGAATGTAGATGATGATGATGACTGTGAACAGAGATGTGAAAACATGCAACTTTCAGCTGACTTATTAAACATTACAGCTGTGTAGTCGTAGTCTCAGTTGGAATGTAGATGATGATGATGACTGTGAACAGAGATGTGAAAACATCCAACTTTCAGCTGACTTATTAAACATTACAGCTGTGTGGCTGTAGTCTCAGTTGGAATGTAGATGATAATGATGACTGTGAACAGAGATATGAAAACATCCAACTTTCAGCTGACTTATTAAACATTACAGCTGTGTAGTCGTAGTCTCAGTTGGAAGGTAGATGATGATGATGACTGTGAACAGAGATGTGAAAACATCCAACTTTCAGCTGACTTATTAAACATTACAGCTGTGTGGCTGTAGTCTCATTGGAATGTAGATGATGATGATGACTGTGAACAGAGATATGAAAACATGCAACTTTCAGCTGACTTATTAAACATTACAGCTGTGTAGTCATAGTCTCAGTTGGAATGTAGATGATGATGATGACTGAACAGAGATATGAAAACATCCAACTTTCAGCTGACTTATTAAACATTACAGCTGTGTGGCTGTAGTCTCATTGGAATGTAAATGATAAGGTATAAGGTGAATTATTATGCATCTTTTTTTTTTTTTTTGACCATATTATATTATCAACCAGCAAAATAGAACAGATGATGATATCAAAATAAGAATACTTCTTTGTACACTCTCAGATGTCTACTTGAATGTTTTCAAAGAAAACAGTGGTCAGTTTGAGGCTACTTGAATCTCTGCAGAGCTTTTCTACGAATGGTACTGGTGTCGGCCATATGCACTTTCTCTGTTCCAAATATGTTGGGCAAATCTGAAGCAGATGTTCAGCAGTCATTTTATCAGTGCCATAGTTACACTCATCAGTAGTTCCTATCTTTAGCTTGTTGAATAGATGGTATCTCAATCTGTTGTGGCCAGTGCGGAGTCTGTAGATTACCACTTGTTCTCTTCTGTTGAGCTGGTAGTAAGCATCATTTTGTGTGTGGCCTGGATGTTCTGCTTCCCATTTGTTTCTGTATCTGATACTGATAAAAAATCTTTGCCTCCTCGAAAGTTATTCTTGCATCAGGCTGAGGTGGCTTTCCACCTTCCTTTGCCAATCTGTCAGCCTTTTCGTTTCCGGTGATATTACAATAAGATAGAAGTGTTCTCCCCTTGCCAATATGGCGACTTAACTTTTGACGGTAGTAATTTTCAAAATTTTTTTAGAAACCTGTCAAACAGAGAACACACTGCTGCCTTGTGGGTAGGCTGGGGACAGTCAAAGCTGGAATCCCCAGGGTATGAGTTGTAGAGATAGACTGAAGAGTTGTAGAGATAGACGGAAGAGTTGTAGAGATAGACTGAAGAGTTGTAGAGGTAGACTGAAGAGTTGTAGAGGTAGACTGAAGAGTTGTAGAGGTAGACTGAAGAGTTGTAGAGGTAGTCTGAAGAGTTGTAGAGGTAGACTGAAGAGTTGTAGAGGTAGACTGAAGAGAACAAGAGACAGAAATAAAATTGAAGTAGAAGACTTGTAAAGACCTTAAGCAGGTGACACGTGACAAGAGGACTTGGCAAGGTGACATGTGACAGGAGGAATTGGCAAGGTGACATGTGACAGGAGGACTTGGCAAGGTGACATTAATGTGTATTTACTTGGATGTGGGAGTTGGCAAGGTGTAATGTGTATATACTCTTTATGACATGTGACAGGAGGACTTGGCCTCTTATGACATGTGACAACTTGGCATGTGTGTGACAGGAGGACTTGGCAAGGTGTAATGTGTATATACCTGGATGTGGAGTTGCCTCTTATGACATGTGACAGGAGGACTTGGCAAGGTGAAATGTGTATATACCTGGATGTGGAGTTGCCTCTTATGACATGTGACAGGAGGACTTGGCAAGGTGTGTAATGTGTATATACCTGGATGTGGAGTTGCCTCTTATGACATGTGACAGGAGGACTTGGCAAGGTGAAATGTGTATATACCTGGATGTGGAGTTGCCTCTTATGACATGTGACAGGAGGACTTGGCAAGGTGTAATGTGTATGTACCTGGATGTGGAGTTGCCTCTTATGACATGTGACAGGAGGACTTGGCAAGGTGAAATGTGTATGTACCTGGATGTGGAGTTGCCTCTTATCACATGCCTGTGGTAGCAGTAGTCCTATGGGTCTTCACAGAGACCCCTGCAGGAAGCACACAGTGTGACCACATCATTGATGGTATGTTATTATACTGGAAGTCACACTCAACACACAGGGTGACCACATCATTGATGGTATGTTATTCTACTGGAAGTCACACTCAATACACAGGGTGACCACAACATTGCTGGTATGTTATTCTACTGGAAGTCACACTCAACACACAGGGTGACCACTTCATTCATTCATTACCCTCCGCTCCCAAAAAGCATAGGCATTCAACAAACACATGCCTTGTCCTCCTGTCACATGCCATCATCTCACGTTCTTTCCACGTTCTCATCATTTTCACTTCTGTTTCCAGCACTCTTCTCCATGTGCTTCTTGGTCTACCTCTGCCTCTCTTGCCCTGAGGGTAACCGAATCATTGCTGGTATGTTATTCTACTGGAAGTCGCACTCAACACACAGGGTGACCATATCATTGCTGGTATGATATTCTAATGGAAGTCACACTCAACACACAGGGTGACCATATCATTGCTGGTATGATATTCTAATGGAAGTCACACTCAACACACAGGGTGACCACATCACTGATGGTATGTTATTCTACTGGAAGTCACATTTAACACACAGGGTGACAACATCATTGATGGTTTGTTATTCTACTGGAAGTCACACTCAACACACAAGGTGACCATATCATTGATGGTATGTTATTCTACTGGAAGTCACACGCAGTACACAAGTAGCAGTTCTCTCTACGCTAACAATATCTTATGTCCATGTTTCTAAAATACACTGAAAAAACAAGGCCAGCAAATACATTGTCATGACAGCATAATCAAAGACATTTAATTAGAAGTTGCCATATTTCAACTCCAGACAAATGTCCATACAATGAGCACATCATTTGTTTCATACAGCAATTGAAGAACTAAAAATAGCAATGATAAAATGGAACAATCATTGGCAACTATACAGCCCACAGTAGTAACCATAAAGTTCGCACTTGTAAAACTGAAACTTAACCACAGAACACACAGTATCAACTTGCACTAGCAGCCACAAAACTCACAATGGCAACTTTCTGATTGACCTTATCAACCATAAGCTTACACTAGCAACTATAAAACTCATCAGCATACCGTAAAATCTCGCGTATAATACGCACTCGTGTATAATACGAATGCTTGATTTAGCCAAATATTTTCTGGTAAAATGGAAATTCGTGTATAATACGCACCATAATTTTTCAAAATGTCTGAATGGACATCCTGCAGAGTAAAAGAGATTTTAAAACAAAAAGCCCTTGCTGAAATGTAATTTCTGCTGCATGAAAACTAAGAGAACAAATAAAGTTATAGTATTATTATTTGGAATCATTTATTAAGTTTAATATTATTTTTGTGATGGTGAAACAAATTTGACACTGAACATTAAGATGGCTGTTTACATGTGCAGAACAGTATATCTCATAACAAACACATGCTGATCCAAACTTATGACAGAACTACAGAACATAACATATTAAATTATGCACAACTGTTTATTACATAAGAAAATTGTAAGCACAGTATACTATGAGGGACGGTCAAAAAGTAATGCCTCATAATTTTTAATTTCATTCAATAGGCAAGAAAACAGATAAAATTCACATTGAAATGTAGCCCCAAGTCTGAACTTCAAAAATTTATTTCTCAATGTAGTCTCCGTTATTTGTTACAGTTTTTATCCATCTTCTCACAAGGGCATGTATCCCCTCACGGTAAAAATGTGTTCTTTCAGTGGTCCAAACAGATGGAAGTCAGAAGGTGCAAGATCGGGACTGTAAGGGGGATGTGGTAATAATGTCCAGCCAAATTCTGCAATCGCATCAATGGTGCGTTTAGCGGTGTGTGGCGTGGCATTATCGTGCAACAGTAGTGCAGTTCTCTGATCTTTTAATGGGTAAAGTCGCCAAAGACGACCTCTAAGCTTCTTCAAAGTTTCAATGTAACGGTCTGCATTCACCGTGTTTCCCTGTTCCAAGAAGTCGAGAAGAATCACACCCTTCTCATCCCAAAACATGGAGGCCATAACTTTCCCTACAGATGGTGAACTTTTGAACTTCTTTCTTGTCGGCGATGTTGTGTGATGCCATTCCATTGACTGCCTCTTGGATTCTGGTTAAAAAAAAATGAACCCAAGTCTCATCACCTGTCACAATATTCGATAAAAACTCTTCTCCTTCAGTTTCGTAACGGTGCAGGAGGTTGATGGCCATGGTTTTCCTTGTTTTTTTATGTCTGTCTGTCAACATTCTGGGTACCCACCGTGCACAAACTTTTGAATAACCCAGGTCTTTAATGATGTCCTGCACACTGCCTTTACTAATGGACAACATGGAAGAAAGTTCATCCAGTGTTATCCGAAGGTCACCACGAATGATGCCATCAACTCGATGAAAGTTGTGTGGAGTCACTGCGGTAGACGGACGGCCAGTCCGCTTTGCATCAGCCATTGAGGATTGACCTACTTCAGCTTCGTCACAACGATGTACCCAACGTCGGACAGTGCTAACATCCACTGTTGAATCTCCATAAAACATTCTTCAAACGTTCTGTGGATGCAAATTGGGGTCTCGCCTTCAGCATTGAGGAATTCTTCGTATGACATAACGTTGTTTTAATGGGGGGGGAGGGGGATTCTGAACTGATCGTTTTTGGCAGCCATTTTTTTTTGCAAACTGTTACAGTGGTGCGCATGTTGGATGCCACTGTTACTGAAACAGGTTGATAATATGCTATACAGTGCACCTGCAGAAGAGTGTTTGAGGAATCCTGCTAAAATTTACAAAAATTGCACACCGATGCAGTATATTTACATACATCAAAAAATAGGAGGCATCATTACTCTTTGACCTTCCCTCGTACAAACTAAAATGAATATATAACAGCACATGACATCCCTGTCCTGTGTCGTTCTGGGGGGGGGGGTGGGGGGGGGGGAGGGGGAGGTGGGGGGGTGGCTCTCTCAGTGTCAAAGAATAGAACCACCATGTCTATACTTCAAGGTTTGTTGTAGGAGGCAACTAATACGAGACTAACCTGCGTGGGGCTGGCAACTTCATTTTGTAAAATGGGGGCTCTCCAAATATACGCAGGGTTAAAATGCTGTGTTCCAGCTTTGGGCTTGCACAAGGAATCATCACACCTGGCATAGAACCACTTCCCACGTCTGTCATTTATTCACTGTGAGATCTTCCGGCACATAGACAACCTGGTAAAAGCCAGAGTTATGTTGGGGCGCAAGTGATTCCCCCCAAGTTTTGTGTGCAACGCTAGGTTCTCAACATGTTTCACACTATCAGGGGGGACTCGTGATGTGGGCACTCTGATGTGGCTACTTGATCCATGAAGCGCTGATGTGGTAACTCAAATGTTGCCAGTTTCCAGGAAGCACCACATGGAGGTGCTTCTAGGTCTAGTTAGAGATCTGACTCTGGAATTAACGTGAGAGGAGTGTGAATTTCTTTCCATCCCTTCCCCCTTTACTCTATTAAGACTCGCATGAAAACTTATTTTATTCAGCTCACAGTCTTGAGACAACTCTAACTCATCTTACCATGAGAATCTCCCAGCCACAGGAGGATTGTTCATGATAATCTTCATACAGCCATAAGGTGTATAGTCCGTCTTTTTGCCTTCCTTCCCGTAATTGTAACGTATTCCATAGGCATACTTCTTGTCAAACTAAAAAGGAAAACACACAAAAGCAAAACATGTTAAAATGTGACAACTGGGATCAAATGACAGCTGCAGTAATAACACTAGACAGTACCCACATAAAGCAACTACTTACTTACTTTGTTCTTTTACTACTATCATGTATTAAATCGTCATCAAAACAGAACCATTTTTGTGTATCATATTTCCATCATATCTACATTCAAACAGAATGGCTATCATGTATCATTTTCCCATCACATCTAGATCTAAATAGAACAAATAATATGAATAATTTCCAATCATTTCTACAACCAATCAGAAATACTACCATAAACCATATGTGAAAAAGTCTCGCAAAATCAGTCACATGTCATGTAGAGCCAGATTAATGCAGACCTGGATGGTCTATGAGTAATACTTCACAAACTATGTCAGCAATTCAAAAGAGCTGTGATACAGTTGATCCATCTCACTGCAACATCCCCAGCAATGAAGAAGCTGACAGATTGGCAAAGGAAGGTGGAAAGTGACTTCAACCTGACACAAGCATAACTTTTTGAAGAGGCAAAGAGTTTTATCAGAAGCAGATACAGGAACAAGTGGGATGCAGAGCATCCAGGCCACCTAAAAATGATGCATATTTCCAGCTCAGTATAAGAGAACAAGTGGTAATCTTCAGACTCTGCACAGGCCACAACAGATTAGAGTAGCCTACCATCTATTTAACAAGCTAAAGATAGGAACTACCAATGAGTGTAACACCATTACAGTTGGCCCCAATGCAGAAAGCCAGTACACAATATCATGGGTCTCTTACAGAGCTGGTTTTTTTTTTAGCAACTTGAAATACAGGATCAGGCTGCTAGCCATTTCCCATTAGTGGAGCAGCAGTATTACTCTTTTTTCATCTCTTCAGATGCCCACACAGGATAACAAAACAGAATCACTAGTATAATTTCACAAACACAGGATCAACATAATATTATGTTGATATCCACAAAGAATTAATATATTATCTCATCAATCCACATCCACACAAAATAAAATATCACCAATCCACATATGCTGTCCCTTCTGTAACACCGTGTAGAATTGGTGTGTGTTATTGGGTATATGTTGTATGAATTACATATTTTACAAATAAAACTTCTTGATTCCTTACCACAAATACAAACATGATCATCATTATCATTTGACACACATCCACACACAATCAATATAATATCTCGCCAATCCACATAGAATCAATATTAAATATAATATGTCACCAATCCACACAGAATCAAAATAACATTTAATGAATCCACATCCACACATGATCAATTTATATCTCACCAATCCACATCCACACAGAATCAATATAATGCTCATCGTATCTATGTCCATGCTTTTGGTGAATTCTGTTCTAAAAAACTTCATGGCCTCTTCTAGGGATAGCCCAATTCCTTTCAGGAAGAGTCCATATTGCAATCAGGCACCATGACGTAGGTGGTGGTTCTGCTTCAAGGCGGTGTGGATATTTTGCATACAAAGTGGGAATGACTTCTTTGACAGCTGGTAAATAAATATAACCACATAATTTGACAGTAACGTCCCGTGTTACAAATCAGGGGGTCAGTACCACAAAAAAGGTGCAAGCATTACAAACAGGAAGTGTATATGACAAACAGGATGTGAGTATAACAAACAGGAAGTATGACAAACAGGATGTGAATATCACATATATTAGAGCCCCTTTATCATATAAGAGTTACGCCAACTAAAATTTGGCCGCCATTTTCGGCTGTACCCGTATTGCAGGAAAATGGACCCAATCACGAGTTTCAGACCCAGTATGCATTTTCTTTTAGGTTAACTAATAATTTGAAATAAAATTAGATGCAAATACAGTAGCACATATTTGTACTATTCTTTGCATTTCAACTAACAAAACAAAAAGAAGAAAACTAGTTTACTTACCCGTTTATTGAATAGAATCAGTAGCGTGAATTTTTAACACATACTCCATTGAATTTTATATTCCGTAAGAATTCCACTATTTAGCAACAAATATTCCGGTAGAATTGCAACACTTAGCAAAACATACTACCTTGTAAAACAATATAATAAAAATAATAAAAATTAATTATAATTTAATTATAGTTTTATTATATAATTTTTATATATTAATATATATATATATATGTGTGTGTGTGTATGTATGTATGTGTGTGTGTATGTATGTGTATATATATATATATATATATATATATATATATATATATATATATATATATATATATATATATATATATATATATATATATATATATATATATATATATATATATATATATATATATATATATATATATATATATATATATATATATATATATATATATATATATATATATATATATATATATATATATATATATATATATATATATATATATATATATATTCTTCTTCTTGCGATCGCATCTTTGATGATTACACCGTCAGACGAGTTCTCATGATGAATTCGACTGTTGTTTGAAGTTCCTCTTTAACTCCATATAGCTTTGAGTTTAGTGTTGAGTCATTGGGCCAGTATATCTTTCTTAACTGGTCATACAGAGGACAGTCCTGTAGAACATGCTCAGCAGTTTGTTTGTTTAATCCACATGTGCACAGTGGTGAAGCAGACAATCGTAGCTTGTGCATGTGTTTATTCAGTTTGTTATGCCCTGTCCTGAGTCGAAAAATAGTTATCTGTCCCTGCCGGTCAAGAGTGTGATAGTCGTCTTTGGGTTGGTTCTGTTCTCTTCTGATAGTCTGGATAGCTCTCTTTTTCTCAAAGTATGTGACTTCATTATCTTCTTGTTCACATTCTCCTCCCTTTTTTGCAAGTTTATCTGCCTTTTCATTTCCGGGTACACCACAATGAGATGGTACCCACTGAAGTATGGTTCTCTTTTTGGCAGCTACCTTGTTTAGTTCATTTCTCAGATGCGGGAGTTTACCACCCTTGAGAGCTTGCAGGACAGACAGTGCATCTGTGAGGATGACTACCTGGTGGCAGTCAGAGTTGGAGTTATAAATCATATTTGCAGCTTGCTCTAGAGCTTGAACCTCAGCTGTATAGTTGGAACAGAATTTACCAGTGGGAATGTGCCTAGTCTCATAGTGGTTGTCAGGATATGAGATAAAGATACCGGCACCTCCATTCCTAACAGCATTAGTTGCTGATACATCTGTATAGGCATGTATCCATGATTGATCGGGATAGCTTTCTTGGATCATACTCAATGTAGCAGTTCGTTTTTGCAGATCATTATACTCACATCCACTTGTGAGACCACTGACTGATGTATTAATTTGGAGGGCACTGCTGGCCTGCTCCCATGGTACAGGGTATAGGGTGGGCTTCAGTGGTGTTGTCTTCATGGATAGGTCTTCTTGATGCTGTCTTATAAGTCTTTCCCCCGATGCACAAAGCTGCTACGCTTTAGACGTCCTAATGCCAGATCATCTAGTCTTGCCTTCATTGGGTGCATTGGCATACTGTTGTACTTTTCCATCTGGATCATGGTTTTTGTGTCTCTTCTATGGGACAATGTCTGTAATCCAGCAACCTTCTGCATCTCTGTTATTGGTGTAGTTTTCATGGCTTCTGTAATGAGCCTGAGAGCTTGATTTTGCACCTTGTCCAAAGACTGCAGATGTGAGTTAGCAGCTGATGACCATGCTGCTGAGCTAAACTCTAAGTGTGGTCTTATTACTCCATTATAAATCTTCTTTAGATTTCGTTCATTTGCTCCCCAGTTGGTACCTGCTAATTTTCTGAGTATGCCTAGTCGTCTTCGGGCCTTTCCTTCTGCATTTTCAATATGCTTATTCCATGTAAGCCTTTGGTCAAATGTCACCCCAAGATAGGTGGGGTTGCTTTCTTCCTTGATCACGGTTGTCCCTAGGTGTATGTTAGCTGATTTGTCCTTGGGGGCGAGGGAGAATAGTGTTGTGGAGGTTTTGTCTGTGTTTATTGTGATAACCCATTTCTCTGCCCATGACACTAGCATGTCTGCTGCCCGCTGCATTCTATAATTTGCTGTGGTGACATTTTCATCAGTGCACCAGAGTACTAGGTCATCTGAATATAAGGCAGCTTTAACTCCTGCAGGGAGATCTTTCACCAGGTCATTGATGTAAACAAGGAAGAGTGTTGGGGAAATTACTCCTCCTTGAGGTACCCCCTGATGGAGCAACACTTTTCTGCTCTGCAGACCGTCAAGAGTGACTCTAGTTCTCCTGTTATGCAAGTATGACTGGATCCATTTCATCATGTTGCCTTGGATTCCACTTCTCCTAAGTTTTGCAATGAGGCCATCTTTCCACACCTTGTCAAAGGCCTGCTTGAAGTCGACCCAGATCGTTAGGACCTTTTTCTTCTCCTGGAAGGCATCTTCTATTGCTTGAGACAAGTAAGTAACTTGGTCTTCTATACTGTAGCATTCTCTAAATCCAGCTTGTTCCGGCACCAGGATCTGCTCAGACTCTAAATACCATTTCAATCTGTGGTTGACTATTCGCTCCATAGTCTTCCCAACACAGCTTGTGAGACTGATTGGCCGGTAACTTGCAGCCTCAGTCTTACATTTCCCTTTCTTTAGTATGGGTATTGTAATGGCTTCTCTCCATACTTGGGGTACTGTTCCTTTCAACCAGCTGTGGTTGAATATCTCAAGCAGTTTTGTCTTTGCTGCTGAGCTCAGATTTACTAGCATTTCGTTGCTGATTTTGTCTGGGCTGGGTGACTTTTGAAACTTAAGCTTGGAAATAGCCTTCTGTAGTTCTCCTAGTGTGATGGGTTCCCTCATTGGGGCAGGAGTATCTGTCTGTCCCATGGTTGCCAGTATTTCTTTTCTTATCTCTCTCTGATGATCTATGTTAATGGGTAAGTTGCTTTCTGAACTGTATCTTCTAGCAAACAAGTCTGCAGCTTGTTTTCCTCTGAAAAGTTTGCCACCTTCATCCAATGTGATAGTCTGCCTAGGTGAGGAACGCTCTTCATTTAGAGACTTGACTAATCTCCAAAGTTTCCTGCGTCTTTCTCAAGGTTCAGCGATGCCGTTTTAGTTCTCCAGCTTTTCCGTTTTTCTTCTAGCTTTGTTCTCTGAAACTCTGCTACAGCCTTTTTCCATTTGTTGTGAGTTTCAAGTGAAGGCTGAGACTCTGCGTCCTTTCTAGCCCTGTCCATAGCTTCCTGACGTTCTTGGAGTGTGCTGGACCAGTATGGTATGTAGTTACACCGGCATCCTTTGGGAATGGTTTCTTTTGCAGCTTGTAGTATGCATCTGTTGAAGTCTTTTACCACTTCATTAATGTCTCTGCTCTGTACCTTGAGGGTAGACAGCAGCGTGTTCACCTGATGCCTGAATAAACCCCAGTTGGCTTTTTTGTAGTTCCATCTTGTAATGGCTGGGCCTGTACTGAGAGTTGCACTCTGGACAGTAAGAAAGATTGGGCGATGGTCGCTTCCCCCTAGTTGGTCTCCTACTTCTCTACTAATAGATCCAGCTATATCTGGTGTGGAGAAGGCAAGATCTGGTGTTGAAGTTGTGTGCCATCCTCTGGAGTAGAAGGTAGGAGTATCTGTGGCATTATTGACTAGGATTAGGGAGTGATCATCTTGCCAAGTTTCAACCTCTTCACCTCTGTAATCCAGATGGTTATAGCCCCAGCTCTGGGAGTGGCTATTAAAGTCTCCAACTGCTATAAAATTGGTGGCTGGTACCTGTATAGAGCTGAGACTCAGGGGTTTGTTGTTCGGACAGTAATAGTTCAGGAGTTCTATTTCCATCTTGTCTACCTTTATCTGCAACAGCTGATATTCTGCTCCATCCATGTAGGTTTTCCTTTCGTGTGCATGAATGTTATTCCTTACAAGAGTAAGTACTCCTCCTTTTCGTCTATCTTTTCTGTCGGATCTGAAGCATTGATATCCCCTTATTTTAAAGGTTTGATCTGCTTTCAAGTGAGTCTCTTGGATACAGCAAACACTGACTTGCTTCTCATACAAGATGTTTTCCAGCTCTGTCTTTTTGCTTTTGCTGTATCCAGCCTGCTTGCTGTTCACTCCCTCTGCATTCCAGAAATATTTATTAAATATAAATATACTTATAAATATATAAATAAATATAATCTTATAAATATAGAAGAGGTGTTAAGAATAGACAGACCTAGGGAACTGCATAATGTAGTCAAACAATATTTAACACGAACAAATGTTAATATATAGTGGCTGGGAATGTGAAGGTCTGATGCTGTTCTTACAATACATATGACTTTTAATGGCGAAAGTCAATTAAATATCTGTTAAAGTCAGTTATATAACTGGAACCACCAGGCCTTTACACCCCTCCACTTTCCAGAGTTTCTTTTTTATTTTTATTTATTTAACGTAGGCCCTATAAGCATAATTGTAATCATCCCTATTTACAATGATTTGACAAATGTGATGCCACTTTCTCATATTGGCAGTTGTTCATATTATTTGGAATTGAAAACAATATATATCCTAATTATAACCCATCAGAGGTTGAACGGGATATTTATCTTCATTAATTAAAAAAAAAAAAGAAAATCTTACTCGATGCTTATTCTCGCTACTAGCCCTGGTATTGTCCAGCCGAAAATGGCGCCTACGTCGTTCAGCCTCGTTTTCGATTCTGACATAGTTGGCATAACTCTTATATGATAAAGGGGCTCTAACATATATTAGTGAGCATGACAAACAGAAATAATGCTAATGGCAAGATAGTGTTCGTTACAGATTCCATAAACTGTCACAACTGCCTTAAAAAAAACATAAAAATAAAGAAGAAGGGAGGCATCAAAGAAGAGTTGGCCACTCGAAAAGCAGCAGCTGGGAGACTATTTCAGGCCATAAATCGAGGATTCCTCAGCAAGAGAGAGGTTGGTAAGAAAACAAAGATGGCTGTATACCGCTCCACCTATGTCCCAGTCTTGACATATGGATGCGAGTCATGGGCAATGACTACAACCCATAAAAGCCAGATCCAAACCTCAGAAATGAGGTATCTGAGGAAGGTGGTTGAAGTAACAAGACAAGACATGGTCCGCAACCAGACGATACGTCAAGGCCTAAAATCCCACTCCCTGCAGACCCGAGTAAAACAGTCCCAACTAAGATGGTTTGGCCATGTCTGCAGAATGGGAGAAGATCGGCTACCACGACAAGCATGGGAAACAAAGAGCCAGGGATCCAGACCCCCAGGACGACCCAGAGTCCGCTGGGAGAATAATATTAGACAATCTTTGAAGGACCGAGGACTAGAATGGAACCAGGCCAGGAGGAAGACAGCCAATAGAATAGTCTGGCGCTCTCTCTTCCAAACCTCTACACCTCATGGTAGAAGGGGAACGACTAAGTAAGTAAGTAAGTAAGTAAGTAAATAAAGAATTAGGCAGTCTCTCTTAAGCACTAATGGAAATCAATTATAAATTGTTTAAAGTGACAGAACGGGAAGATCTTGCCCACTGCAAAATATATGGAAATGAAAAGATGGATAGATTTGCAGATATTTTAATTCTAACATGCGATACATACCAGGGAGTGTTTTCTCTTATTTATATAATATTATGTTTTCCACTTAATGCTCACTTTCTTTCCCTTCTGCTTTTTGTTTGTCTGTCCCTGATGAAGGCCTTGTGGCTGCAACATAGGTTTTTTCTTGTCCTTTCTCCTAGTAAGACATATTACATTTTTTCCCCCTCCATTCTACCGCTTTACCCCGTCTTAACTCTTTCCGTACGTAATTATTTTCAGCTCTGGACGGAATTATTTTTAAGCCCCAAAAATTTACACATACATAATTTACGTTTACTGACAATGTGTGTCTAATCATGAGTTAAGTATAACATATTATATATCAAATTAAAGTACATTGGATGAACAATATAAATCCATGTCTTTCTAGCTAATTTAATGTTATGTTTATGTTTATAACAGAGATCATATACACGGAAAAAAAGATAACTTGAAATTTTGAACAAAAATTTTCGACTTACGTAAGGCTTGTAACATAAATTGTTATCACAATACAGTTTCACTGCTCTCTTTGTGCAGGTAATCCATTTAGAAACACAGAAAAAGTAAGAAAGTTATGGTTGATCACACAGTTTGTTCACTGTTCACATATTAGTAACATATCCTGTGTGTTTTCGGCCATTATGGCGATACAACAATACACGATTAAAGATGAAGATAAATGTGAAAAAATCCCTTCAAACGCAAATAAAAAGGGGTTGAAGCTTGTTGAAATTTGCCCAGTTTTTGTGTTTACTTCCGTTCGAGATAAATTCCGGGCAGTATAAAATATCAGAATAGAAAGAAACAACGAAATAAATCAGTGTCTTTTAAAAGATCTTGCGGTCACAGCGGTCGGCCATTGCGTCTTTTAATAGATCTTGCGTACGGAATCAGTTAATGCAGTCTTCCTCACATACTCATAGATTTGCCAAACAAAGTGGAAGCCAAATTCAAAATAAGGACAGGACAATATATAAAGAGGTAAAAGCAATAATACAAAATAACTTCAAGAAACATGGCAGAGAACACCTAGTGCAGGGGCTCTTAACCTTTCTTGTGCCATAGACCTCTTGGATTATCCTCTGAAGGTTATAGATCATTTTGATTCTATGCTTAAGACTATGGACACCTTCTTTAAAAAAAATTGTACAGACACTTAATTAAAATAGACAAATAACACACTTCATTACTAAGAAAAATTATTAACCTTACATATTATCATACTAAAATATAAAAACAATTAGTAAAAATAATATACCTCTTTAAATAGCAAAGATCTGTGATACTTTTCACAGTAAATATTTAGGTGGAAAAAAAATTCAAATTTTTAGGTTATGCACACGGAGCCCCTAGAATCCATTCATGGGCTCTTAAGGGGTCTGTGGACAACAGGTTAAGAAACCCTGACCTAGAGCCAGATACAACACTGGCACATTATTTCTTATAAAGAAAAGATCATATAATAATTTTCTCAAGAACGGACCTCTGTAGGCTAAAATACCATCTGTTCAACAAATTAAAAATTGGGCAAAACAGATGTGTGTCCATGTGAGGAAGACAAGCACATAGCAGAACATGTCCACCAAGTTTGTTGGCTCCACAAAAGGTGTAGACTGACAGCTGTGGTCTTCACTGACCCCTTAGACGGAGGAGTTGTAAGGCAACAAGAAAAGTCATAAGCAGATTGCCAACTTTGACAGAAATGGGGGTCATTATATGACGGGCAATAATGAACAATTTGTTATCTGTCAATTCAGTGACACCTTTTAATTTTGACCTTTCAGCTCCCAAAGGAGTGTAGGCCTTCAACAAACTTATGACAAGTCTTCTGGTCCTGTGCCATCCACTCAAGGTTTTTTCTGTGTCTTTTTCATCCTCTACATGTCTGTCTCCAGTTCTTTTTTCCATGTGTTCTTTGTTTCTTACTCTGGGGATTCCAGAATAAGGACTGCCTTGTAATGCTATCAACAGGTTTTATCAATATGTATCCTATCCATCTCCAGTGTCTTCTTCTCGTCTCTTGTTCCACTGGCACTTGTCTGGTTCTTGTCATCAGTTCCACATTGGTTTGTCATACCATTCAATCCTTCTAGTCTACACAAGAATTAGGGGGGAGAGAAAATGAGAGACAAACACAAAAAGAAAAGACAACTGATGGAGCAGAATGAAGGAAAAAAACTCCACAAAGAACAACATCAGAATTTCACTAACAGCATCACAAATGACATACAAGTCAGTCAACTGTTGTTGGAAGTTGTTCAGCTTACCATGTCTATCATATCTGCAGTAACAACACCCACATTCTGCTGTCGTACACTGTAATCCTGACCAAGATATCGTTTGCTGAGACCACAAAGCATTGGCAAGAGCCGGCCATCTTCTTCCATACTGGGCAAGGCACGAGATGTGACCTGTGGATCAAAGTTCCCAGACAAATTTAAGTAGAGAACTAATTAACCTTTTTTTAGCAAGACAAAAAGAAGCCAACGTAGAAATGATAATAAATGAATAATAATAATAATAATAATAAATTCTTTAAGCACCAAACACGGCGCATAAGGCAGAAACCAGTGCTCTCCAGGTTGTTCGTTGTGACGCCACTCCTCTTAGCTCTTGCACATTATTTAGGCCCAACGTTCTTCCTTCTCTTATTATTGTTCTTCTGAGTGTTTCTTTGGTCTTCCTTTTTTCCGCTTACCCTCAGGAACCCAAGTGAGCGCCTGTAGTGGTATTCTGTTGTTTTGCATTCGTAGGACATGACCGATATATGACCATCGTCTTTTCCTTATATAGTCTGAGACATATTTCTGCCTAGAGTCTTCTCTTATTTGTCGATTAGTCTTGAATTCTTTCCAACTGATGTTCATGAGTTTTCTAAGACATTTGTTCTCGAATGTATTCAGCTTGTTCACCAATGGTTTTGTTATTTTCCAACTCTCACAGCCGTATGTTAACACTGAGATAACATTTGAATTAAACAGACGAAGCTTGGTATGTATATTCAATGATCGTAATTTCCAAATGTTAGATAATCTATTGAAGGCGCTAGCTGCCAAAGCAATTCTAGTATGGATTTCTCTTGTTGTGTCACCATCCTGAGTCATTTTACTGCCTAAATAATTGAAACTTTCAACTTTCTGTAGTTTTTCCCCGTTCAAGATGATATCAAGGTCTCGTTAGAAAAGTTCATAGCTTTAGTTTTAGAGGCATTTATTTGGAGACCTATTTTAACCGAGAGATGACACAAATTATTTATTGCTTCTTGGGATTGTCTTGGTGTTGAACTTAAGAATGCTACATCATCTGCGAAATCCAGGTCCCCCAGGAATTTTCCATTTGTCCATTTTATACCCAATTGTTCATTGTGGGTATAGTTTCTCATAACCCAATCAATAGCTATTCCAAAAAGTAGTGGTGACATAATACAGCCTTGTTTAACCCCTGTTTCTACTGTAAACCATTCTGTATTCCCTTTATTTGTTCTAACACAACATCTTGCATTGTCATATAGCGCTTTGATTATATTCACATATTTTGTTAGAAATCCATAGATTGTAAGTATCTTCCACAATGATGGGCGGTGTAGACTATCAAAGGCTTTTTGAAAATCGACGAAGGTGATAATAAGTGGCGATTGCGTTTCCACTGATTCTTCTATAATTGTTCTAGTGTGAATATTTGATCAATAATCACCATCCATCATCATCCACCCTTCAGCTTCCCAAGGATCATAGGCCTTAAACAATTTATGCCAAGTCTTCATCTTGTGCCATCAGCTTAAGGTCTTTACATATCTCCAATACCATTTTTCATTTTTTTTAACTACTTCGTGTATCAGGTATGATAAAAGAGAACCAGTTATTGTTAATGTGGTTCAGAATCAACATCATTGCACTCTGAGCAAACTCATAGATGTTGTAACCCTTTCTTACTTAGTCGTTCCCCTTCTACCGTGAGGTGTAGAGGTTTGGAAGAGAGAGTGCCAGACTATCCTATCGGCTGTCTTCCTCCTGGCCTGGTTCCATTCTAGTTCCCGGTCCTTCAAAGATTGTCTAATGTTGTTATCCCAGCGGACTCTGGGTCATCCTGGGGGTCTGGATCCCTGGCTCTTTGTTTCCCATGCTTGTCGTGGTAGCCGATCTTCTCCCATTCTGCAGACATGGCCAAACCATCTTAGTTGGGACTGTTCTACTTGGGTCTGCAGGGGGTGGGATTTAAGGCCTTGACATATTGTCTGGTTGCGGACCATGTCTCTTCTTGTTACTTCAACCACCTTCCTCGGATACCTCATTTCTGAGGTTTGGATCTGGCTTTTGTGGCTTGCAGTCATTGCCCATGACTCACATCCATATGTCAAGACTGGGACATAGGTGGAGTGGTATACAGCCATCTTCATTTTCTTACAAACCTCTCTTACTTACTTACTTAGTCGTTCCTCTTCTACCGTGAGGTGTAGAGGTTTGGAAGAGAGAGCGCCAGACTATCCTATCGGCTGTCTTCCTCCTGGCCTGGTTCCATTCTAGTCCTCGGTCCTTCAAAGATTGTCTAATGTCGTTATCCCAGCGGACTCTGGGTCATCCTGGGGGTCTGGATCCCTGGCTCTTTGTTTCCCATGCTAGTTGTGGTAGCCGATCTTCTCCCATTCTGCAGACATGGCCAAACCATCTTAGTTGGGACTGTTCTACTTGGGTCTGCAGGGGGTGGGATTTAAGGCCTTGACATATTGTCTGGTTGCGTACCATGTCTCTTCTTGTTACTTCAACCACCTTCCTCAGATACCTCATTTCTGAGGTTTGGATCTGGCTTTTGTGGGTTGTAGTCATTGCCCATGACTCGCATCCATATGTCAAGACTGGGACATAGGTGGAGCGGTATACAGCCATCTTCGTTTTCTTACCAACCTCTCTCTTGCTGAGGAATCCTCGATTTATGGCCTGAAAAAGTCTCCCAGCTGCTGCTTTTCGAGTGGCCAACTCTTCTTTGATGCCTCCCTTTTGGTCTATAATAGCTCCGAGGTATTTAAAGTGGTCTACCTGCTCCAGGACCTGTTCTCCCAGCTTAATCTGATGTCTTCTTTCTTCTCGTGATATCACCATGGATTTTGTTTTAGAGCTGCTTATGACCATCCCTCTCTTCTCCAGCTCTTCCTTCCAGACTTGCAGGTTGAATTGGAGATGTGCCTCTGAACCAACCTCTCTTGCTGAGGAATCTTCGATTTATGACCTGAAAAAGTCTCCCAGCTGCTGCTTTTCGAGTGGCCAACTCTTCTTTGATGCCTCCCTTTCGGTCTATAATAGCTCCGAGGTATTTAAAGTGGTGATGTTGTAACCCTTTATCTGAAATACCCGGAGACAGCTCTGTTTCGGAAACCAAACTTTTTGGGTTTTCAAATGTTACCCAAATCGTTAGAAAAGTATACCAAATTCACCCAAATCACCTAATCTGCATTAAAACATAACCTCAAGTCACCCAAAATAGTCAAAAATCCCCAAAGAAAATTTTGATACTTCGAATATTTCATTTTTTTAAAATAAAAGGTTCTTCAGTGACTATCTTCCGTCACCTCAACTTCTATAACATGGATCATGAAAACAAAAAAATGAACGGCAAAAGGAAACGGAGGAAAGAGGGAAAAAAAAAACAACAACAACAACAACAAACACATAACTCACGTTAATATAGTGCACTTACAGTCAATGCTTGTGACAGAACAGTTCTGTAGACAGACAACAAAATAGACACCAGATCTTCTTGTGGGACATATGCATATCCCAAATGAAGAAACACTTTTCTGTTTCTGACCAGATCAAGAGCTTCGGTGAATGGAACCTGTGGATTCAAGCAAAACAACACGATAACCAAGATGAAAAAATATTATAGCACTACTACTGGTGCTGCTGCTCCAAATACAGGCATACCTCAGATATTGCGGGTTTGGTTCCAGACCACCGCAATAAAGCGAATATCACAATAACGCAGGTCACACTCATTTTTTTTGGCTTCTCGGTGCATATAAAAGCCTAAAATCTGTTTACATTATGTCTGTTAAGTGCGCAATAGCGCTGGGTCTAAAAAAAAAATGTACTGTAAAATTAAAAATACTTTATTGCTAAAAAAAAAAAATGCTAATCTTTATCGTCTGAGCCTTCAGTGAATCGTAATCTTTTTGCTGGTGGGGAGCCAAAATCTATCAGAAGAAGAAGACACATTCTAATAAATAAACATGAATAATTTGAAAAAAAAAAAACGCAATATCTGCGAAGCGCAATAACGCAAAGCGCAATAAAGCGAGGTATGCCTGTATTTCCTTCAGGTCTCTGAAAAGACAAAAAAAAAAGAATAGCACTACTCTACCCTCAGACCTCTTCTTCTTCTTTGACCCATAGCCGCCGACCATCAAAGCAGTCAGTGGCCATCACGCCTGGTGGCGTCTTGTAGGGCAGCAACAAATTGATTTCACTTTGTTTGGTCGGCGGCCATCCTTCATACAGTGTCCCAACTCTGGTTCATTCTTTGCATCTCGGTTTCCACAGTTCTTTGCCATGTTGTTTTTGGTGAGCCTCTCTTTCGCTTTCCTTCAGGGGTCCTTAGTAAAGCTGTTCTTGTAATGGTGTCAGGGTCCCAACCCAACTCCAGCGTTTGCCAGCTATGATGATGTGCATGTCCTCCTGGTTACTCCAAATAAGTAGTGCTTGGTTGCTGACGGTATTTGGCCAAAAGATTCGGAGAATTTTCCTTAGGCAGATTGTGTGGAAGGAGGACAGTTTCGACATTTCCTTCTCTGTTACTCTCCAGCATTCCATACCATAGAGAAGCACAGAAAGTACACAGCTCTCATACAGACTCTCAGACATGCCCTACATATTTTTATTACTTGAAAATCAGGCAGGCCATTATGTCCATGTGGGGAAGACAAATAAACAGTAGAATATGTTCTTCAAGAATGTCGACTTCATGAGAGGTGCAGACTGACCTCTCAGCCAACACTAGCCTCACAGACAGAAAGCCTGGGACATACTGAGATTAATACATGCGGTTATATGAGAGCAAATGAAGATGATGCCAAATGCACATTTCTGACAGTACTGTTAGAATACTCTAAAAACACTCAAAGTAATTTTAAATAATTCATAGAACCACAGCAAAAGCAGTAAGTATTAAGCCCTGTTTATGTGAAAACTTCTGATTATCAAGTAAAATTCTTTTTCTGCGCTTCTCAAATTTAAGCTGAGTAAAAAGTGCTAAACTAATCCAATGATGGATCATTAATAATAGCTAGCATTTCAAAGTAGTTAAATAACCAAAACGCTATCTACTCCCAAAAGAAAGAAAGAAATATTCGGAAAAAACATACTTTGTAGAATTCAAGATCATCCTGATTGCTTATGTAGTCAAGTCCATCTAGTTGTTTGGTTACATAACTGCGCTCTTCTTTAGATACCTGTAAAAATAGTTATAACAAATAAATAAATAAAGTTAAATTTGTTAATGTCCAGAGCAGTTCCCAGAGGTCTCTTAGAAGACAAAGAAAAAATAGGACTATTGTTCCCTCAGACATGTTGTACAAGGTGACCAGTAAGAGGTTGTGTATGAGGTGGCAACTTCATCATGTAAAATAAATTGTTACAGAAAACACCGTTGGTAGAGGATGTTAATTTTCCATGTATGCACCATGTGATAGAGCCAGCTGTTGTGGTTGGAAACATGCTCCACAGGGAGCAACAACAAAATATGAACTAATATTTATTAATGCACCAACAACGTTGTATGAGAGACAGTCACCAATAGAATTCCTTGGCAAAACCACAGACAGATGGTTGTGGAGAAAAATGATCCTTAAGCACACCCAGCTGTGTGGCTACACAGCCTCCTTCGTCTTTAGATATATTCAAATATAGTTTTAAAAATAGATATAAACAAGGCAAAGAAAGAATAGGATCACTGATTCCTCAGGCATGTTGTAAGAAGCAACTAATATGAGCTTGTGCATGAGGCTGGCAACTTCTTCATGTAAAACAAACTGCTATAAAACCACAGCTGTAAGAGCATATGAATGTGACTGCACTTCAGCTTTATATAAACATTAGTCCAGTAAGAACCACAGATGTACTCACAAGCATGTTGGAGGTCATTCAAGAGTATAACAGGGATGTTTGTATCAAGCCCACTGCTCAACATTTATACATGGAAAGAAAAACATCTGAGGCATATGGACATCCTAGACTACCTAGTATGTCAATCGCCAGAGTGTGGCTGAGACACGGTGCAATTCCCCAAAATGTCAATCTCAATTTCTCATTCTGCCTCTTTTAGTGACATTAGTAACTTTGTGTATCTCATATAAAATAAGGTGATCTCTATTTTAGTAAAAGTTTGGCACTCATAGAAAAGACAGGAGTGTGACATGAAATGCCAGAGAAATGTCATTAACGTTAAAACTATAAAAAGAACGAGAAACCAAGAAATCAGGAAGTCAAGAGGACCTTTGTCATCCTACACAGAGACTAAAAAATAAAAAATTCAGTTACCTCATTAGAACTGCCATAATACTTCAAGGCTGGTTTCAGGACAAGTAAATGCTTCAGAAGATGAACTGATGGCAGAAACATGGTCTGATGCTAGACAAGGCAACACTTTCTACAAGAAAAGAAGCTGCATCTTCCTGTGCTGCTTGTGTCACACTAGGAAGGAAAACTAAACTAAACTGGTTTATGTTTCACATGAGAATACTGGTTCATGTCCCATGGAGTTCCTAGGGGTCTCTGAGGAGACATAGGACAATAAAAGGCTACTGTTCCCTCAGGTATGCCGTACAATGCAACGGTTGTGGCAACCTCATCATACAAAACTAATAGAAAGCACGAGGCATGGACACGCACTTTGGAGCAGACTTCCTGAAAGTAGGCCAGCTGCAACTGAGACTCCATGCTCCAACAGGAACAAAACAGAAGATGATGATGATACTGGTTCATATTTCAGACGTACAAACTGCTTACTTGTCCATTAAACATACTGATTTATGTTTCCCATCAAGCTGCTGGCTTATATTTCATATGAACATACTGTTTTATGTTTTACATGAACATTATTGTTCATATTTCACAAGAACATAATCATTTCTTTATAACTGAACATTCTAGTTTATATTGTATTTGAATGTTCATGTGTCAAATGAACGTGCTGATTTATAATTCACATGAGCATACCGGTTTATATTTCAAGTTATTGGCTGTCAAAAACTGCACCCTGCTCGCTGTTTCCTCCATCTGGAACCGGAAGCGAAACAAGTCAATTTCCTGAGTAAGAAACCATCTTCGGAGGTCCTCCCTGTTTCAAAACAATCAAAAATAGAGATGTTGGCAGAGTGCTGATTTAGACTGCATCACATCACATACATTGTTTCCTTCACACTCTCCATTATTCTCATAAAAATAGCAAACCATTAACAATAATAATGCTGTCAGTATTGTGTACATCACTGTTCCGCAACCTTTTTAACTTCATGGCACACTTACCTGCCTTTCAAAAGTTGATGGTACACCATAATATTTAAGTAGGTGAGTTTAATGAGTATTTAAAAATTCACTGCAGTCATAAGACACCATTCCCTAATTGTTTGTGATCGATTGGTGGATGATGATAACTCAACTTATTTTTTTGTAAAACTGTATGTGTGAGATTTTTTCTTAATATTTTACCATAACACAGAATTTTGCAACTATTATATGATGTATTCTGCCCAGCATCATGGCACACCAGGCAGACACTGGCGGCACATCAGTTGCAGAGCACTGGTCTACATATTCAATATTTGTTCAGACATTCACATCCAACTTAAAATACCAGGTCTGAAGAAGAATGTAAAAATCCTTACGATCTGCAGTAAGCAAGTCTGAGGATGAAGTGAGACACATGATCACGGTAACGGTTCTCTAATTCCTTTTCCTGAAACATTAAATCAGAAAAATACTTTTATTTTTTTAACACATTCTGCCAGACATCTGTAACAAATAGACAAAGATGAAACTACAATCCTTAGAAAAATGAACTCTTTATGAGGGAGGATGACCAGTTCCCTTCCTTGCTGGTTTTTGCCTTCTTGAGTCAAGTAACCATTTTTACATCTAGGTAGACTAGAGCATTATGCAACCTGGTTTTAGAGCCAGGCACCTTTGTCTCGGGAATCCAGCACTTTAACTGCTCTGCCACCCAGATGCTCTTGCACACCAACAGATAACAATAACAAGTATGAATGTCCTGTTTCATGAGGCTGGCAATCTAATCATGTAAAACAAATTGCCACATCATGTAAAACAAATTGCCACATCATGTAAAACAAATTGCCAAAGAAACCATGGCTGCAAGACCATGTGACTGCTTAGTTCAGGCTTCTTGCAAAGGGACAAGCTACAGTGGTGGTTCCATGCTCCATAAGGAGTGCAAAGAAAAATGACGATGACGGAGATGACTTTCCTGTTTATTAGATTCAAACCCACATCTTCTAAAATATGACTACATTTTTATTATCATCACCATCATCATCATCCTCCTTTTAAGCATAGGACCACCAGTATATGTGGCCATATTATAGGAAGCCTGTGCTATTGAAGTAGTGGGTTCTGCAGCAATGTATTTTACATGATGCGACTATATGTGTGCACTTCATTCTTTTTTTTTGCCCTTATGGTGCATTAGCCACCTCAGAGATTATCTCATTGTAGGAAGCCTGTACCAGATCATAAGGTTACCAGCCCTGTGCGGACATCATATTAATTGTTCCTTATGATATGCCTGAGGCAGTAGTAGCCTTATTCTTTGTGTCCTCAGTGATCCCTGGGAAACTACTCCGAGCTTTGTGACCTTGAGAAAATATAAAGTGTAACAGGCTACACACGTTATCAGGTATTTAAAATGACAAGAAATGACACAAGAATGACAACATTAAAAAAACATACTGGCTGTGTTGTCTTTGTTTTTAGAATGCTGTCCTTCAATTTTGTGGCACTAATTTCTTTCTCCAGCAACTCATTATATTTGGGGGTTCCCTTCTGGTGTGTGATTCCTATTGTCTCCACAGCCTTCAGCACTAGTGGAAATATGATATTAGTAATGAGAAATAAAATAAATGTAGATTTCAACAAGGCTATAGAACAAACAAAGCTTAGGAAGATTATCTTGCAAGGGGAAGAGGTGAAGCATATATTTTAGCATTAAAGACAGGCTTGTAGAAACCAATTTAAAATCAGCGCATCGCTAGCGTTCAGAAACACAGCAAACTACAAAGGCTACATACAAACATTCCAGACAGATGTTTCAGGAGGCGTTCCTTTAAACCACAGAATAAAATGGTCCTGATGATGTCATACTCCCTCCTGGGTAGTGAGATCGGATGCCTAGCCTTCTCAGATAAGGGTGAAAAAATAGGAGGTCCCGTGTGCAAGTTGCGCACGTTAAAAATCCCATGGCAGTTGGAAATCATAAAGAGTAGGCCATAAGGCAAAATTTAAAAATTAGAAACCTACCCACCAAATATATTTATAGAATGTGTGATTCCTATGTACACACATTGAGATTCTTGCTAGTGCTAAGGAGTTTGTGCACTGTGCTGAGATCCTCCTTGTGTGATCTAAGGAAGGAGATAGGAGCACTGATGGAGTTGTCCGTGTGCAATGAAGATAATCCTTAAAACTAAACCAAACAGGATAAAATATCAGTTGAAGATACAGGCAGATGAAATAAACATAAACTTATACATCTACAAACTTTAAACAATAAATCAGGCCTTGACATTTACAACAGCAACAAAATAATAATGAAAAATGCAAAGCAGTGACATAATCATGCGAGATTGACAAGAAACTTCAAGAACAAAAACAGAAGAGCAGGCAAAGTATGGCACAGCAGGAAAAAACAAAATAAGAAAACTTGTGAGGTGCAACCGAAATTATTGATTTTTCAGTTATAGTTCTTATATGCATCTCGAATATCTGATAGTACACGTGTTTTCATGTTAGAAAGTCATTTTAGCTACAAGTATGTGTGTTTTTATGTTAGAAAGCCATTTTATCTATGAGTATGTGTGTTTTTATGTTAGAAAGCCATTTTAGCTATGAGTGTGTATCAAGTTTTCTTCAAGTTTAAATAAAATAAAGAAAGTCATCCTAGGCTGACTTTTCTGTTTTCTAATTCACGTTTCTTGAGAATTGTTATTCCCAACATTTCACCACTCTGAAAATATTTCAATAGATGCAGACAATAAATCCAACCTCACACAACTGGGGATTTCTTATTTCTGGCCTATGTGCCAATAAATGAACACATTCCCAAGGCATTATCAAAGTCCCTATTTTGCACACAAAAGAAAAAAATCCTAATATGAAAGAAATATTTTGCACGATACTGTTACAACTGAATATCATGCAAAAAAAAAAAAAAAAAAAAAATACAACCCAAAAACTCTGCTTTAGATTTTAAAATAACTACCTCATTAATCATTACATTTTATAGCTAAGGTTCACTGTGTCAGAGTTCTCTTTTGCTTTGGTCAAAGAAAGAGGATAATGAATGTTAAAGAGGAATGGGTCACAAAACACAGTACACTCACCAACTTGTCAGCCAACTCACGATTAACAAGTTACCCGTGTCGCTCGGTGCGATTAAAAAATAAATGATAGTATTACAGAATAACAGGCGTTGCCATGTCAACCAATAAGCTATTGAAATGTGGTCCTTGTAGCTTGCATTTATTAAAAGTTTTTTCTTAAAAACACTGAGGCTGTATGTTGAAAAAATATACTAGTTTACCGCTCATGAAATCTACAAATTCATATGAAGCAATTAATGACATGTTTCCATTCAACCAGACTCATAGGCCTACTTCTTGTACACTCTGGACATTCATAATGATCCATAATAAAACCCTATTATATTTTAATAACTAGGCTGTAAGATGATAACCATCTGGGAGACATCACCAAAATTGCCACATCTATTATTCTGTGATTCAGCGAAATATATTTTACCAGGATCTAAGACAGTGTACAATTGCTGCTGATAATAGATTTTGAGCTTTCTTGCAAGGTATAAAAAAAGATGTTGAAATGAAGATTAGCCTAGTCATTAGTGGGCCATGTGTTTGATACAGAAGCTGAAATGAAGAGCACTGGGCAGTGTGTTCGATATGGCCTTATAAAAGAAGCAGTGGTTGAAATGAAGAACAGTGTTTTCCAATGACATAAAATAATTCGCCAAGTCGTTAGGTTAGGATTATGATTCACTAGGGCCTATTCTTCAAAGGTAGCGTATAGGCTAGATCGCGAGTTGACCGACAAGGCAGCGAATGTGCAGTGTTCTGTATATCAACCAAAAGAATGTTTCAAGCAAATCAACTAAAACTGAAATACATTTAATTATTACCCTAAAACCGTCAAATAATATCACCGCAAGAAAATTGTTCAACATCAACGCAATAACAGACTAAAACTACAGGGTGTTTATAAAGTCGCTGTGCAGTGAATTTGAAAAATATTTTAGAAATTACGTCACGAATGATGCAAATTTACGTCATGATATTCTGTGTTCCAATGCTATGTTCCACAATCCCGTGTGCAGCATTACACAACAAGCCCCAATTGAAAACCACATTTCTGGTGACGTAGTCTCGCCCGGGCGTAAATTTCACTGCACAGCGACTTTATAAACACCCTGTAGTAGCCTAGTTCTAAAAAAAAATAATATATATATATACGCCATTGCTTAGGCCTACCTTTCAACCTTTCGACTGCCAGCTCCTCAAATTCTTGAAGAAAAATCGTATCGGTTGGAGGCTGTGTATAGAGCTGAAGACGATGGGGATAACGATCGTCTAAGACAGCGGTTCCCAACCTTTTTTCACTTGCGTACCCCTTGGCAGCCCATTTCTATAAATTGTACCCCTAATATTAGCAAAATATTTGAAATTAATATAGTTGCTGTTATTCAAAATTTATAGATTATAACCAGAAATAAAGGGGCCCACCACGGGATTAAAAAAACAATGTAATAAAAAGGTGAACAAACAGTGCATATATTTTTACATTAAAAAATCAGAAGTTACAATAAAAATTAACACATTTAATTTATTAATAATAATAATAAAAACGTTATTATTGTTAAAAGTTGAAATCACTTTTTATAACACACATGTCACGTGACCATGACAAATGTTCAGTGCGATCCTTGAGCTTGTTTTGAGGCACATAGTTTTTTTAAATCAGGTTCAAGTGATGTGTGGTGGGTTGATATGAATTTAGTATATATTATGTGTAGCAAGTGTGAAGTCAGCTATGCAAGCCCCTGAGAAAGTATAAATTAAGAATATATGTCAGGGAACCTGTCTTGCTTCCACCAATGACCACCACCCGCTATGTATATTATCCCAAATTATATGTACTGATGTATGGATGTTGTGTAGCTAGATGTCTAGGGTATATGCAATGTATGTGAATAAAATAACAACAACCACACTTTAAAGTTACTTAACAAGTAATTTAACAACTCACTATTGCATTCTGGTCTGATAAATTTTTTACAATGTATTGAGTATAATTGAGTGATTCAAATAAAGTTAAATGTCAACGAGTAATTAAATATATTTACACAAATACAGGTTTAACTAATAGAGTCTTTTCTATCTTGATCATGACGATTTTAGGACTGGAAGTGTTCTTGAGTGAAGTATTTCCTCTAAGAATAAGAACACTTTTGTGGGAGTAATACTGTCATCATATTTAGGAATCTGTTTACTAGAATATTCGTGGAGGATCAGGTTGTGAATTAACAAGGCCCCAAAACACAGGGCTTAGCTTTTATATAGTTGTCGAAAATTCTGCGATGTTCTGCCTCTGAATCTGCCCTCTCACATCAAGGTACAGCTTTTGATGGTTGATACTGCAAGGCAATCAGACATATGGCCTCTAACTGGTACTTTTCTCGAACATACACGTGACTCGCACACTTCAGGTTCTTACAGAAACCCTGGGAAGGAAAAGATTCATTTCCCTCAAAATACTAGTCTGACCTATCTCCACTCCTAACAAGGTTGATACATATTAACCGATCCTAATCAGAAAATCCTATACACATAGTTATTTTTCCCATCTGTAAAAGTGCTTTATTCATCATCAAGTATCTCAACCATATGTTGAACCCTTCCTAGTCATAAGACAATATTAAAATTAAGTAAATACATTCAGGTGATAACTTGTAATTTATAAAGATGTCCAGTGATTTGCTGGCTATATCTCAAACATTATTCAGTAATTTCTTTTCCCTTATTAATTTCTTTTATCCCAATTTTTAAGTAAAACTGTAAGGATTTTATTAAGTTCTTTCCCCACAATGTCAGAAATCCTGTCTGGCTTTTCTACAAAAGGATAATATCTTTCTTAGCAACTCGGTGAAACAACACAAAGTTTGATGTTGGCTTCCCTCTTTATATATTTTCTTTTATCTCCCAAAGTACAAGTAAAGCTGTAGGGCTTTTACATGAAGCTATAAGATTATCTAACCCCATTTAATGATTTTACCTAACAGGTTGAAGTGGCGCTTGTACGACTGGGACTCTACCCTTCCAATATTCATACATAATCAATAATGCAAACACATTTTCCAATACAAAAATAATTAAATAAATGGTTCTTCTTACCGTAATATTGAAATATTTCACTATATAAGTTAAATACAGGCTGTTAATGGTCACAGATCTCCTGCTGACATCAGAACAGCGAAGGCATAGGAGCACAACTTGTCTGAATTCGTCAATAACTACACAAGTGAATATTTTATTTGTAAGTGGCCAGGAAAGTTTGGGCCTCAGTGTATTTATTCAACTCCTTAGTTATTCTAAGCAACCAATCAGGGGACTTCCGCTCCTACGCATCTTTTTTTGAAAAGTTAACCTAATAATTTTCAAATCAGGAGACACCCCTTAATATGGCCTGCATCAGCAAAGAAGCCCTATACACGTCTATATATGTCTTTATTCTACCATCTCGCTAGTATTCTCTAAGTCATTTCAATACAGAATGATAATATTTACTTCGTCTACCGTCTGTCATCTAATACATAAGGTTTCACACTTATGTCTATTATTTTTACCATTTTCGTTTTTCCTCTATATTTATTCAAATAACATATCTTTCTTTCTACGGCAAGATAAGATATTACACTAAAGAATATGTTATGTCTAATAACTAAATATTATCATTTTAATCGTCCCTTGGGCTTCTATCGTTCAATTTTGACAGTAGTTTCATTTCTAAAATTTAAACGGGCTCTATGCATTTCTCCCTTTCCAATTTTTTTCTCTCTTGCCTTTTCTAAGAAATAAACAATTTTTAACGATAACCAACGTTCAATCGTGCTTGACTACAGTAACCATGGCCTTTGACCTAATATTCAAATATTTCTAGCCTCTCTCTTACGTTTTGGGTAGGGCGTGCAAGTCTGTGACGTCACATTGGCATTTATTCTAACAATCGTTTTTATGCGTTAACCCTTTAGAGACCGAGTTATAAAAGCTAGTATTTTGGTGGCGCGGTGATTCCTATGTTATTCTTATGTTATTTTATTCTTATAAAAGTGGTCACTAGTCTTACAACTGGGGGGAATTTTGCGAGACCATATGTGAGCGTGTTGTACATACAGATTGTATTTTACGACATGATGTAAGATACAGTCTCAATTCTGGACCTGCATTCAGTTTACTACGGTATTTATTTTTTATAAAGGTATAAGAAGAGAAAGCCCTCTCCACCAGCTCAGCATTTGTAAATGGCAACAGAAACTTAAGCGCCTTGTCGGTCAGCTGTTCATATTCTCTGCTGATGTCTCCCCAAAAGTTAATATGGAATTTTCCTTCGAATTCAGCTATTAAAGTAGTATCAATCGAAAGTTCAATCAACTTCTCTTTTTTGTTGATTGATAATGTGGCTGCTTGGAAATATTCTTCTTCAAAGGGATTTACAATCCAGTAGTTCTCTTTTCCAGGTTTCGGAAAGTACTTCTCGAAAGATGATTTTAGCCCTTTCAAGTGTTCAATTATTTTCTCGCTCATTTCCTGGGAGAGGTGCAGCTCGTTCTCAGATAGGAAATTGTGCAGAGTTTCAAATACCTCAGGCTAGCCTTTTTCAATACACGACCTCCAAAAATCTAATTTTTTAATCATAGATTCAATTTTGTCTGAAACATTGAAGATCGTTACCGAGCTATTCTGAAGTGCCAAATTTAGTTTGTTTATTTGTAGGAAAATATCCGATAAGTATGCAAGACTCTGAAGCCAATCACAGTCGTGTAACTTTGAAGTAAGTTGGAAAGGATGGTCTTCAAAAAAAGTTGGACTTCATGTCTAAGTTCGAACAGCCGGGTTAGGACTTTACCACGAGAGAGCCACCTTACTTGTGTATGAAGGAGCAGGGTAGAATGAAGACTATTCATCTCTTCACACTGCTTTGAAAAGCCTCGAGTTTGTGGACTTTGACTTTATAAAATTAACCACTTTCACAGCTTCATCAAGAACGACTTTTAATTCACCAGGGAGTCGGTTAGATGCAAGGCTTTGCCTGTGGATGCAGCAGTGGCTCCAGGTTATATTGGGGGCTACCTTCGTGACACGAGCGCGAAGACCGGAGTAGCAACCTGACATAGACTTGGCTCCGTCAGTGCATAGTCCACAACAATTAGACCAATTAATGTCCTTTTCTTTGAAATAAGAATCAATAGCATGAAATATATCCTCACCTCTTGTAAGCCCTGACAGAGGATGACAAAGCAAAAGGTTTTCTTCAACTTCATTGCTTTTCAAATACCTCACAATAACAAGCAAAACAGCGCAATTAGCAATATCTTTGCTTTCGTCAACTTGAATAGCAAAGAATTTACTATTTTTAATGCTACTTATAGGCGTTGAAAAAAAAATTGCGTTCCTTGTTTTCATAACTGGGGTGTTTTGTTTGTAAATGCCGCAAGAGTAACGAAGGTTTCATGCTACCATTGGATAATACTTCCCGACACACTACACAGTGGGGCTTAGCACAGTCCTCATCTCCTATAAACGAAAACCCATACTTCATGTATTCGTCACTGTATTTTCTCTTTTTAGCTCTATGTAAAACTGAAGATCGTGTCTTTTCACTATCCTGCACCAAGAAAAACGGCGGAGATTGTCTCACACAGTTCATGTTTATAGCGTTGAATTAATTTCACAACTTTTGACTTGTCTTTTACACTGTTGACATGTGTATCTTTTTTCCGCCATTACTCAATTTTTGTCGCGTACCCCTGAACGTCCTGTCGCGTACCCCCAGGGGTACGCGTACCACAGGTTGGGAACCGCTGGTCTAAGACAATATCTGTGTCAACAGTTTTTCCTTTTGTTCTTGTCCTGTTTCCAAATTCCATGATTCTAATAAATCCGTTCTCCCATAACAATAATCAGTTTACAAACCCCGCCACATTTATTTCGTTTCATGTCGTTTATTATTTTTAGTTTTGTCCGTTCTCTGATATCGGTACGAAAGTTAACGGTGTCAATGCTGTACTAAGTTTCCGTAAAAATCATAGAGTTTCTTCTTCAAGTACCATGCCTGGTGGCGTAGACGATCATCACTCTCCACTTCTTCCTGTCTCCAGTACTAATTATCGATTATGTTGTTGACTTCTTTCCATCCCATGATGTCAAACTGATAGGAAACTGTATACAGAGCGATACAACAGGAGGCAGTCTGATCATCAGAAATAGTCCCCCCTTTTCGATCAAGTGTTTCGACCCATTATTCTCCTTTACACTCTGATTGAGGGGGGGGGGGGAACTTGGGTCTTGTGCAGATAATTTAACCCACTCCACCATGGTTGCAGCTTTCAACTTCATTCTTTTTTTTTCTTTTTTTTTTATATTAATGAAAAAAAAAAGATATCCGGTTCAACCTCTGATGGGTTATAATTAGGATATACTGTACAGTATATTGTTTTCAATTCCAAATAATATGAACAACCGCCTATATGAGAAAGTGGCATCACATTTTTCAAATCAATGTAAATTGGGACAATCACAATTGTGCTTAAACGTTAAATAAATAAAATAAAAATAAGAAATAAAATAATAAACCAAGAAAAAAACTTTGAACAAGAATAATATTAAAGTTAGTTCTAGTTAGGCTATATAACGGACTTTAACAGATTGACTTTCATCTGTTAAAAGTTATATGCATTGTAAGAACAGCATCAGACCTTCACATTCCCAGCCACTATATATTAACATTTGTTCGTGTTAAATATTGTTTTACTATATTATGCAATTCCCTAGGTCTGTCTATTCTCAACACCTCTTCTATATTTATAGTTATAGGTAAGTTGGATGCTTGCAAATAATCTAATATTGGTATTCTCATTTGTTCATACCTCTTACATTTTAACAAGAAATGTTCTATATTATTGTCTTGAAGACATCCTGCACAGTAAGGTTCTTCTATTCTGAAATAGCCTTTTCCAAGCTGTAGTCTGAGAAGTTTCTTATTACTGGGAATTTTCAATTCCCTAGATATCTGACATTTTCTTGTTGGAACCTTGGACATCTTATATGCATGTCTTCCTTTCAGATTTTTATCCCACTCTGCTTTCCATTCATCTGTTATTAAATCTTTAATTAAGCTCTTAATCTCTGATTTACTCATCCCTACATTTATTAGATTTTTATCAGATCTACCTTTCTTGGCTTCTTTATCAGCCTTTTCATTTCCTTCTATGCCAACATGTGAAGGTATCCAAGCAAATAAGACTGAACATCCTCTGGAATATAAGTATGTAGTAGCCAGAAATATCTCCTCTGCTATATCAGGTCTACTACATTCTCGTAAGTTTCTAAGTGCTTTAATTGTTGAAAGAGAGTCAGTTAAAACTGTTATACTGTTAATTTTTTGGGAGGGTTATTAGAGAATATTTCTAGTGCTTTTAGTATTGCCACCATCTCTTTTCTGTCAGCTGGAGGCAATTCAGAAAGTACCCCTTACATTGAAAATAAGTTACTTACTTACTTAGTCGTTCCTCTTCTACCGTGAGGTGCAGAGGTTTGGAAGAGAAAGCGCCATACTACCCTATCGGATGTCTTCCTCCAGACCTGGTTCGGGACCCAAAGATGCAGCAATAGAGAATGCAGTCAGCGACCCATAGCTTGACTGCTTGCATCAGAATCAGCGAACCAGAGCTGGTCAAGACCGTACTCCACCTCCACGTGGTGGTCCTGGAAACAGTCTGCAGCAATGCAGTCTGGCTGAGCGAGTACGGATCGAAGAGGGAAGGCAAACCATGTCCCAAAAAATGCCGTGCAGAAATCGGATATGTCGACCGAAATGTGCAGATATCACAGCTTAGGCGTAAACAGACACAATGCAACCACCGTCCTTTTCAGGGCGAACGAAGAAGAAGAAACACTGCACTGAGGTAGTACCAAAACCAATTTTTTATTTTTTTATATTTAGCTGATAAGAACAGATTTTTGATTTTTTTTTTTTTTTTGCTGATAAAAACAGATTTTTTGTTGTTGTTGTTGTGAACCCGACCCTGGCTAAGACCCGGCATACTCTAGAAATGATCCCTAGAAGTACGACACTTTGATCTTAGCCAAAAGGCCGAGATAAGAACAGATTTTTTTTTTTTTTTTTTTGTGAAGTTTTATTTGCTTCTCAAATACATGTTACATTTATAGAAAGTACATTTTGAAATTTCATATAGAGAAAAAAAAAAAAAAAAAAAAAAAAAAAAAACTTTCGTGCACTCTCAAACTTTCATTCACACCCTTTAGAAGATACATATCTTAAGAAATGGGAGAGTAAAAGGAATAAGTATTGTAACCTAAAATCATAAGATGAAAGAACAAAAAGGAATCACACATTCCAGAAAATGGCACTAGTAATAATATGAGTATGTCATATGAATTACTTTAACAGGTTGTAAAAGAGTACATTTTCTGTGGGTAGAATCTGGCATATCAAGAGCACATTCCTGACAGTCATAAAATTAGCATGTCAAATGTACTATTTACAAATTATGCACACATCAATCCGACAAAGTACGCTCTTGATGTTAGCAACTTGACAAAGGCTTCACACATAAAAAACATATTGTTCATGTTACATCATGTTCAAACATGCTGTTTAAAAATGTAAGCCAGGAGGATTGAAAGTGAAATCTCAATGAGGATGGTTAACACCCACAGATACTTCTTTCACTTGACTGCAAAAGTACTTTGTGGTTCTAAGCGCCATAAACACTCTCATCACTGTAGGCAATGTACAAAAAGAAATCCTCTTCATGGCGTTCCAGGTGTTAAATAAAAAGTTACTTGTGTAGGCTGTCATCTTTATCTGCTGGGTTTCTTGTGAGATCGATGATGACCTTGCTTCGTAAGTCTAATTCGGGTGGGCTTGTCCGCTGTGCTGTTGTAGTGATGTTGCTGCTGTACTTCGTCTCAACAGTCTGGGTTGGTGGTGGTGCTGCTTTCCTAGTGGTTGGTGTGGATGTCAGTTCTGGTTTCTGTTCTGTTTCTGTGTCGGAGCTGTCTGGTGCCGAGTGTCGTCTTTGTCTTTTATTTTTGTTTTTGTGGGAAACTGTCTGGAAGTCATCGGCTGGTGGTGGTGGGTCTCTTGTCTGTGGTTCTTGGGCCTGCTTGGAAGCTGTTGTCTTTCGCGGTCTTGGCAACGAAGTGGATTCTGCTGTTGTAAGGGTTTCTGCCGCTACTTCTTTCTGCGGCAGCACTGGCCACGACGTGGTTTTCGACGCTGTTAAAACCAGTTTATCCGTCGCAAAATACCACTACTCTTGTGCTTAGATGATAAGGGATTTATTATTATTATTTTTTATTAATTAATGTGTTTGCTACTTTTCTTTGTAGCACGCCCCTTTCAACCATCTACCATGTACATGGAGTTGTTGGTTATATCAGGACGTGTTTCCTTTATTGTAGTATGTCTTTGTTTGTATTTATTTTATACTATATTATCCCTAGTCGGTATTTTTCCTTTTGTAGTTATAGTTCAACATGGTTTTTAAAAGAAATTCCAAAATATGCTATTTTCTAAGTTAGTATGTTTTTAATTTTCACTGGATGGTTTCTTAGGTTAATCTGTATGTATCTGTGGCGAGTCTTTCACGAGTTTGGGCTACTGACTCAAATCCTTATTTGTTTTTTATATGTTAGCTTTAGTTTTTGTAATATAGTGTTTTATTAACTTTTGCATTTCTGAAGGGGTCTTTGTGCCTATGAGATTTTCTACCCTCATTTCTACATTGTGGTTACTACAGTATGTCTTAATGTTTTGCCTCTGTTGGTCATATTTCTTGCAGTCCACCAGAAAGTGTCTAATTGTGTTTGGCTCTTGACACTCTTCACATGTGGGTTCCTCAATCATGAAATATCCAGTTCCAAGCTTGAGCCTCAGCAATTTTTTATTAATTGGTATTTTTAGTTCATCTTTTATTTGACATTTTTTGCTTGGTTTTTTAAGGGTTTTATATGAGTGTCTTGCTTTTTTACTTTGGTCCCATGCTATTATCCACTCTTTAGTTATTGCTTGAGCAATTAAGCTCTTAATTTCAAACTTCCCTAAGCCTACTTCAATTTTGTTATGGCTAGCTCTCCCCCCTTTGGCTTCTTTGTCTGCAAGCTCATTTCCTGCTATCCCCACATGTGATGGTATCCATGATCGACACGTGGACGTGGTGTGGTTGTGAGACGATGCATTTTTTTTTTCGAGAAGGCACAAGCCAGATAAGTTGAATCTCCTCTTATTTTAATTAATTAATTAAGTATTAGTAGATTAAAACTAGTTTATATCTGGTATTAGATGAATAGTTAATTACGAGCTAAGAATATTAGGATAATTTAGGGATAGCCAAATAGTTAAAAAAGAAAAAAGATTAAAATGGGCCCAAGCGCCACGTGTTGTCTGGTGTGGTACAGCAGCCATATTTCAGATAAATGCGTTTTTAGTCTGTAACATTGAAAATAAATATTTCAGTACCTCTAGTAGTAGTAAATTTCCTTTAACATTTGTTAATAATTGGTAGGAGTGCTAGTATAAATTAAAAATAGTAAAATAGAATAAATAAGCCCAGGTTGGCCTACCACGTGGGATCTTCATATTTAGGCCAAAACATAATTTAAAATAGGCCTAGTCATAATTTATCTTAATTTGTGTTATTTAGCATTAGACAGAGGATAAATACTAATTATACGTCAGCGGTGATAGGTAATAAAATAAGAATAGTACAATTAGACAATAATTTAAAAAGAATAAAGGTATATAACCAATTAAAAATAAAAATAAAAAAATAAATTAAAAAGTATTTGTAGCAAACTAAAAACATAAATACACAATGCCACGGTTTACCAGAACACAGTCAGGGGAAGGAAAAGCGTGGAGCAAAACAGAAAAACAGACTAAGGAAGTTACATCGAAAAAGACAGAAAATGAAAGGAACAAAAGCCCTGGACTAAAAGATAGGGATACAGAAATAGGGGATAAAATTGAAACCTTCAAGGAAAAAATAAAAGTGAGGTCTGAATCAAATAAAGTCAGAGAATCAAATAAAACCAACGAGAAAGAGATAGAAATAATGACAACCAGATCGCAGTCCGGGGAAGAAAAAATGAGGACCATTCCAGCTGGAAAAGATAGAACTCCAAACCTGACAGAAAAGAACAGGACCGCAAGCCCTATAGTCAGAGGCACAGGAAAGAAGGACAGGAGAGAGACATTAAAGGAAAAACCGAAAGGAGACCCAGAAATAAAAACGGCAATAAGTGGAAACAAGGACACCAACTGCAACAGAATTAAAATCACGCAGACAGCTGGAACTGAAGCCACGCTGAGAGCTCTCCCGGAGGACAAAATCCTGGTCATTCTGGAAGCAATAATAGGGAAAAAATATATTGACAAAATACAAAGACACAAAAATGGAGTAACAATCACGGTAAACAACACAGAAAAAGGCAAGGCACTACTACAGGAATTAAAGAGTAACCCAAAAGAAGTGCAACTCGCACATGGGATAAAGGTACAGATCGAGTTGATCAAGGAGACCCGAAGATTCGTCATCAAAGGGGTCGACTCAAACCTAACAGAAGAGGAGATCCACACTAACATAACGAAAGAAAACCCACAAACAAAGATAGAAAAAGTAGAAAGAATAAAAACCAAAGAGCAAAAGAATACTACAGTGGTAGTGCTAAATATAAAAGGCACAGAAATACCCAAGCAGGTCAAACTCCACCAGAGAGCCAAAATGACAGAGGTATTCATACCTAGCATTATACAATGCACAAACTGTCAAGGCTTTAGCCATACACAACATGTGTGTAAAAGAGCGACTAGGTGCAGTTTCTGTGCGGGAGCACACAGACACGCAGACTGTAAAATGGCTAAGGAGGATAACGATTATAAACGAGAAAACAAAAACAGAAAATGTGCAAACTGCCAGGGTAGCCACAGTGCCAGGTATCAAGGGTGCCCAATATATCAAGAGACAAAACACATGTTAAAAGAATCTCTAGAAACAAACAAACCACTCTGGCAAATAAAAGAAAGACAGAAAACAAACAACCATCTTCAAAACTCTCAAGAAAGTATCATTAAGAAACAAATACAACAAATAACCAGTGAAGTGAAAGACATAAAGGAAAAAATCCAGAAAAAAGATAAAATTAAAACACTCATAAACAGTAAAGAAGATGACAACACAGAAGAGACAGAACATAACCTCATCCAAGCCAGACAGGTACTAGAAGAAATAAAAACAGCACAAAAGGAAATAGAGAGAGACCTCAAAGAAATAGCAGAGATAAAAGAAGCTAATGAAGAAATCCTAAAAAAAAATAGAGAGAGAAAGAGCTAAAATGATTGAAAACCAGGACAACAAAGAAAATATGGAAAAAAAAATTTAAGGAAACAGTGGAACTACACCTACCATACCTCGCAGAAAGAGTTCGAAGTACAATGGTTACTTGGAATGATGAGTTTGTGGAGAACATGAGAGATAGTGAGCAAAACCAAAAAAAGTAGATCCCTTATCAAAGAACCTAATAATAATAATAAAAACAATAACATAACTAAGCTAACCATACTAAATGGGGACCAAAGACTCTAGAGCTATCAAAGTAGTCCAGTGGAACTGTAGGGGTGCCAGGAAGAACCTGATGTCTCTTATGGGACAGTATAAGGAGGCAAAACCCATCTTTGCAATACAAGAAACCCTCCTGAACCCCAAGGGTATATAACACTTAGAAATGATAGACCTGAGGGAAGAGGAGGGGGCGTGGCCTTTTTAATACATGAAGACTACAAAATAGTAAATTGGGAACAATTCAACACAGAAAATATTGAAGGAATAAGTGTAACATTAGACAGTGAGCCAGATAACTTAAAAATAATAAACATTTATAGCCCCAAGGGTAATATAACCGATAGGGACATTGCCACTATTAACACACAAATAGACCAAAGAACATTATTGGTAGGTGACTTTAATGCACACCATGAGGCATGGGGTAACAACAGTAATGATCCAGCAGGAAAAAGACTGTTGGACTACATTGAAAGTGCCGAGCTAATCATACTAAATGATGGCTCAGTGACAAGGGTTAACCCATGCAACAGGGGAGGAGATACAGCAATAGACATAAGTATTATAACACCAAACCTAGCCTATGCTAAATGGGAAGTACTGAATGACTCCAGCTCAGACCACTTACCCGTAGAAATAAACCTAAACGACAAATATAGAACTAGTCCAAAAAGCTCGAAACCTACATTCAACCTAAAAAAGGCAAATTGGGAGTCCTTCCAATTGGAGCTAAGTAAACTAAGCATAGAACAAATTGAATCTAACAGTATAGATATATTTGCAGAAAAACTAACAAAGGAGATTTTAAAAATAGCAATAAAATATATACCAAACAGGAATATGCCTGAGCACTTAAAACCAACACAAAAAGGTAAAAATAGGAAAAGAAACAAAGATAAAAACCCAGTACCATGGTGGACAGACAGATGTTCAGAACAACTGAAATTGCGGGAGAGGGCCCTTACAAAGTATAGAAAAACCAAAACTGAAGAGAATTACACAAACTATAAACAAATAAGAAATGAAACAAATAAAATAATATTCAGAGCTAAAGAAAAGAGTTGGAGAACTTTTTGTCAAACATTAAACCATAGGTCACAAGTAACTACAGTTTGGAGAAAACTAAAAGCAATTAAAGGAGGAAACCACAAGAAATTTAAAATCCCAACAATTAAAATACCAGAGAGAGCTGAAACAGATAGAGAAAAAGCCAACATACTAGCTAAATACTTCTATCAGGTTAGTTCAATAGACAGTCTAGATAAGGCGGAAATAAATAGGCGGAAGACACTGCTAGAAAAATTAAAAGGAGAAAATATGGACACCACACAGGATGCTAATTATTTAAATGCAGATATTACAGTAGATGAAATAGAAAGAGCTTTAGCAGGAAAAACCAATACTACCTCTGGGGAAGACATTCTGAGCTATGAAATCCTCAAAAAGGTACCAAATACAACTCTAAGAGTGATTGCATCCCTCTACAACAAAATCTGGCACACGGGAAAAATACCGTGTTCATGGAAGACAGCAGTAGTCATCCCCATACTAAAGCCAGATAAGGAAACACATGATGTCAGCTCATACAGGCCAATATCGTTAACATCGCATCTAGGAAAAATTCTAGAAACAATAGTCAACAGCAGACTAAAATTTCATCTAGAAAAGCATAATTTGTACAATCCAACCCAAGCAGGCTTTAGAAGCCAACATAGTACAATAGAGCAACTGTTGAGGCTGGAACATGATGTTAAAACAGGCTTCAAAAGGAATGAAAAGACAGTAGCAGTATTCCTTGATGTAGCAAGAGCATATGATGAGTGTTGGAGGGAGGGTGCACTACACAAAATCAGGAAATTAGGTATAGTAGGCAGAACCTACAATTATCTAGAAAACTTCCTGCAAGATAGATACTTCACGGTACAAATAAACAATGATAGATCTGAGGTGTATGAGCAACAGAATGGAATTCCCCAGGGATCAGTAATATCACCATCTATCTTTACGATTATGGTCAACGATCTAGGCGACGAGTTTAAGGACTTAAAAAACAACCTATCTCAGTTTGCAGATGATGCTGCGATATGGAGAACGGGAAGAAATCTCCCATTCCTCTATAAAACAGTACAAAGGCAAATAGATAAAGTATCTGACTGGATGAACAAGTGGGGATTTAATCTAAACGTTAAAAAAACCATAGGAATGATCTTCAGTAGAGGGCGTGTAATTAAAAACAATATAATTGACATAAGCATTAATGAGCAAAAAGTATGCACAGCAAAATCAACTAGATTTCTGGGTATGGTATTAGACCAGCAACTAAACTGGAACAAACACATAGACCTATTAGTGCAAAGCAGTAGGGGACTTATTAACATGCTAAGATATATGAAAGGAAGTGGTTGGGGCGCCTGCAATAAGACCATGTTAACCTTCTATAAATCATTTATTAGGGGCAAACTTGACTATGCCAGTGTTGTCTATGCATCAGCCGCCCCAAGCAATAAGAAAAAACTAGACACAATCCAAAACCAGGCACTGTCAATAATAGCAGGTGCCTCAAAGGGAACATCAGCAGAGGCACTAGAAGTAGCGCTAGGCATTATACCCCTGGAGCTAAGGAGAAAAGAACTGAGATTCAGCTACTGGGCAAGAGTGGCAAAAGATCCAACTCACCCAGCACATAAAACCTTTGATAGGGGTAACCAGTACATGGGCCACATTCCATTAAACCATAATAGATACCCGTCAGGGTGGAAAACAATGGATGAAGTGGATCAATACCCAGACCTATTTAATGCGATAAACAGTAGTGCTCTGTATAAAGCAAAGATCCCACCATGGGAATTAAAAGTGCCAGAAACTGACTCCCACTTAACAAAGATCATAAATAAATCTAACGACATAATCTCAGCAAAAAGTAAAACACTAGAGTACATAGAACGGTATATAAATAATAGCCTAACTATATATACAGATGGGTCAAAAGATGAAGAAGGACAATTAGGAGCAGGAATAGCAATACCAAAATTAAAAATTTATAAAAGATACAAAGTAACAGGTAATACATCCATCTTTACAGCAGAATTAGTGGCAATCCTAAAAGCTTTAGAAATAGCTGCAGAAAATCCACCAAAAAAAGTAACCATTCTCACAGATTCCCTATCATCAGTATTAGCTATCAGAAACAGAAATGAATGTAGCAGGCCAGATATTATAGAGGAAATACTACAGGTTAATACATATCTACAAACTATAGGATGCAATGATAAGGGAGAAAACTATTTTAGACTTTAATATTTCCTAGGTGTACATAGTTCTGCTTTATAAAATTAGCATAACGACCGTTTTTAATAAATTGGAAGTAAGAGAACATAGTAATTGAGCATAAACCACTATGGGAGATAACAATATTATTAGCGCCCTTTACAGTTAAGAGAACGGAGAGCAGAGTAAAACGCACGTGAAATGTGAGCGAAGTGTAAACATTTATAGAATGAAGTCACTGAGTTGTTTATGAAGTATAAACAGTTATGAAGCACAGTTCACGGGGTTGACAGAGTAGGTTTAAAAGCGTGAAAGGTGAGATTAGGTGAGTGAACTGAGGAATGGACCAATCGCATTAACTTGAGAACAGAAATGAGGATCATGGGAATAAATTGAAGGAGAAAAGAGATTAGTCTCTCCATAAACCTCAACCAGGGTAGACGTGCCGCGCTGGGCGCTCAAGAAGTGTGAAACCTGCGGTTTGCAGAAGGTCTACAGAAATAGCTAGACATAGAAATGTAGTGATAGGAATTCAGGAGAATGGCTTAGATTTGATTGATAATTTGTGCTGTTAAACATAGGGCTAGCTCATAGAGGTGCTAGTAGGACTGTGATAAGTAACGGACTTCTGTGTAATTACGGTAAGAGAAACATTTTTGACTCTATTTACGCATAAGATATGAAGAGAGACATGTTTTCAGAAATACAGTCCACATATTGTCACAGGGTAATGACGCTCACATTTAAGGGAGCGAGCGACAGAAGAGAATTATGAAGATAAATTTTAACAGGCATCAATTTTAGTTAGAGAAAATGTTTTCAGAATTATAGTCAAGAGACTACATGAGGATTAATGCTGCACAGATTTAAGGGAGCGGTTGAACAGAGTGAATATAGAAGTTGAACCTCCGACTGAATACAGAGCGGATGATTTGTAAAATAAATATCCAGGATTAGCTGTCATGACTATGAAAGAGAGTCATAGTCTACGGCTATAGTAAGAAGTAAAAGCTGGAAGTGCTCAAACATCCACAGAGTTTATTCTGCGCTCTCTCATGTCAGAGTAAGTATGGTGGATGCCATATGAGTAGTAGACATTGTTTGGTTTTACACAGGTATAACAGTTATTATGACGTGAAAAAAGCCCTGTATTTAAAAGAGTAAGCCCAACTAAGTTGAGATAGGAGATAAAATGATCTCAAGGATCTGGCAGAACTTATAAGAATCATGAGGGAAATTAGTAGACTTTGAGAATGAACTTTAGTAGGATAGGTATATAAAGAAAGGAGTAAAAGGTTGCAGAAGAGACAAAATTGACCTATACTTTGAGATGTCTGATGAATTATGTTTGAAGAGCATGGAAAGTAACTCATGTAAATAAAAGTTGTTTTTTTTTAAAATTGAATCACATTACTCCAGTTGCTTTGATGTGTGAAGAGATTTAAGGAATGGAGAGTTATTAGAAGTGAGTAAGGATAAGGAATAATAGGAACACCCTATACGCATCAGTCGCTATTTAACACCTAGGAGAGAAGAACGTGGTCTGGGTTGAAAGAGACGAACCTTATCTCATCCAGGAATCACCATCTCTGGCGAAAAGGGCCAGTCAAAGAGATAGCTCTAACTTGGAAGATAGGTCAAGGAAAGAAATTTGACCACTTGATTTAAATACTAGGCCTGCCACAGTCACCTAGTACAAAGTCATTTATAAATAAAAGAACACCGGAACTGTCACACTCGCATTGCCGGTAAACATCTTAAAAATTTGTGGTTTTGGTTTTAATTCTTTATATAATTCTTTCTTTCGTTATTTATTTTTTTAAACTTCTGAGTTGTTTGTTCAATCTAGTGTGTGACATGAAAGTTGAGTGGGCAAGGCTTTCTAGAGGCCGGCTCATCATTTGCAGTATTTATTCTCACGGCCTTTGTATTTTATCAGTGGATTTTCAGACCCAATTGCTGTCATTTTGCATCCAGTAATCTCGCATTTAGGTCATGCAATCGAAAGTCACAATCAGTGGCAGTCTAAATCATCAAACTGTGACGTCAGAATGGTGGTTGATATCGTTGTTCCATAACAAAGGAGTTTGCCATCTTAACACCCATTTTCAAAAAGCTTGACAACCGACAATGTGGAAAGCATAGAGGCATATCCTTTCTCAGTGTCACCGGTAAAATCTACTCTAGAATCCTAGAGCAGAGACATCCACAAATGGATGCGGTTCAGTGTGGCTTCCGAGCACACCAAAGTACTCAAGACCTGATCTTCACACTCAGACAGCTGGTCCTTGAGTATAAAGGTGAGATGCATCTTTGTTTCTTGGATGTGGAAAAAACATTTGAAAAGGTCCCATGGAGCAAACTTTGGGACTACTTGGCAAGGAAGAACATTCCAGCACCTCTGATTCGTGCTAAATACAGCTTTTACAAGTCTTGTAGAAATTATGTGAGGACGGCAAGCCATAAGTCAGAAGAGTTCAGGACAAAACATTAGTGTAAGACAAGGTGATATCCTGTCACCATATCTGTTCATACTCATCATGGATGAGAGGACAAGAAAATATTCACTGGGGTACTGGAAGATGAGACAGGTTTGTATTTCAGAGCTGGCATTTGCCGATGATGTTTTTCTGATTGCTAAATCAGAGGCACATCTTCAATCCAACCTGCAAGTTTGGAAGGAAGAGCTAGAGAAGAGAACGATGGTCATCAGCAGCCCCAGAACAAAACCATGGTGATATCACGACAGGAAAGAAGACATCAGATTAAGCTGAGAGAACAGGTCCTGGAGCAGGTCAACCACTTTAAATACCTTAGAGCTGCCATAGACTGGAAGAGGGAGGGGGGGGCATCAAAGAAGAGTAGACTACCCGAAGAGCAGCAGCTGGGGGAGACTTTTTCAGGCCATAAATCGAGGATTCCTCAGCAAACGAGAAGTTAGAAAAAACGAAAATGGCCTTATACCGCTTCGCCTATGTCCCAGTCTAGGCGTATGGATGCGAGTCTTGGGCAATGACTACAAGCCAAAAAAGTCAGATCCAAACATCAGAAATGAGGCATCTGAGAAAGGTGGTTGAAGTAACAAGAAGAGACAAGGTCCGCAACCAGACGATACACCAAAATCTAAAAATCCAACCCTTGCAGACCCAAGTAGAACAGTCCCAACTAAGATGGTTTGGCCATGTCTGCAGAATGGGAGAAGACTGGCTGCCAGGCAGGTATGGGAGGCTAAGAGCCAGAGATCCAGAACTCTAGAACGACCCAGAGTGCGCTGGGAGACAGCATTTAACAATCTCTGAAGAACCAAGGACTAGAATGGAACCAGGTCTTCTTCTTCTTCCTCGTTCGCCCTGAAAAGGAAGGTGGTTGCGTTGTGTCTGTTTACCCGTAGCTGTGATATCTGCACCTTTCGGTCGACACATCCGATTTGTGCACGGCATTTTTTGGGACATGGTTTGCCTTCCCTCTTCGATCCGTACTCGCTCAGCCAGACTGCATTGCTGCAGACTGTTTCCAGGACCACCACGTGGAGGTGGAGTACGGTCTTGACCAGCTCTGGTTCGCTGATTCTGATGCAAGCAGTCAAGCTATGGGTCGCTGACTGCATTCTCTATTGCTGCATCTTTGGGTCCTGAACCAGGTCTGGAGGAAGACATCCGATAGGGTAGTATGGCGCTTTCTCTTCCAAACCTCTGCACCTCACGGTAGAAGAGGAACGACTAAGTAAGTAAGTAACTTATTTTCAATGTAAGGGGTACTTTCTGAATTGCCTCCAGCTGACAGAAAAGAGATGGTGGCAATACTAAAAGCACTAGAAATATTCTCTAATAACCCTCCCAAAAAATTAACAGTATAACAGTTTTAACTGACTCTCTTTCAACAATTAAAGCACTTAGAAACTTACGAGAATGTAGTAGACCTGATATAGCAGAGGAGATATTTCTGGCTACTACATACTTATATTCCAGAGGATGTTCAGTCTTATTTGCTTGGATACCTTCACATGTCCGCAGCCTGAATCGGAGCTGCGTGGTATGGACCACGTACTTTGACCTCCTGACATGTCACACAGGAGCGACAGTAAATATTGACATCTCTATGAATGCCTGGCCAATAGAATGCAGATAGCACTCTAGATTTGGTTCGGGAGAACCCCATATGACCCGCGCATTGAGAGTCGTGCGCATGATGTAATATACGAGCTCTCATTGCCGTAGGTACCAAGATTTGAGACCGTACGGATGAATCAACATCTCGTATCACTCTCACCAATATCCCATTCTTAAATACAAATCTATGTTTAGATCCTGTATTAGAATTATTACTAGTGTTATTAGCCAACTGAAAATTTTTTTTTCAGAGAAGCATCATTTTTTTTGAAATGTTATAAATGACTCCCGTGAAATAGGAGTGTCAACATCATCATTACCGTTAACCGTAGGTACAGTAGGTGTATCCTGCAACATATCATGAGCTTGTGCTCTAGTCACAACTGCATTTGCAGTATGTATATGTCGCTCTTCCCAATTAGCGATTTGCTGTGAGGTACACTCTTTTATGCCATGTATGCGACCCAATATTATGTCGCTAACTGAAGCCGGGAGCAAACAGGCATGAATGTTTCCTGAAAAAAATGGAGTGTGAATATTAACAATGGCAGTAGGGAACGTTTCCATCGTCCCTCCAAAAGTCACACACTTGACTGTTTTTCCAGTAGCACACGAAGGATCCACCAAAGAGTTTCTGACGCCGATCGTGGAGCAGCCTGAATCAAAAAGAACAGTGCATGGAATAGCATTTAAAAAACCCCTATTTAATTTAAGGCTTCCTGTTCCATCGTGAGTAGTGATGTGGCCGTACACACCGCTGGTAGACTGGGTAACACATGTCCGCAACGGAGCGTCGTGATCGCCTTGGGCTGGAACAGAGTTTTGCATTCTTGGCAACATTTTACCTGTTCATAATCAATAGAGCAAGACATTGCGTTATGTGTGTCAGTATTCGTGTTCTGCTCTTTGTTACCTTGTGTGTCAATCATAGCTACATTAGATTGATGGCGTGGCCCCCTGCTAGAAGATCTATCTCTTCGTCGCGATCGATTCTGACTATCATTTCTAAAATTGCCATTATTATCATTTCTTCTTGGGTTAGCATATTGGTTAGAACGCCAATTATTGTTATCACTGTTATGGCTTTGACCGTATGATCTATTCCGAGAACCCTGTCTATTGTTAGAAAACAATGTTGTTTATAATTGTCTCCTTGATTTTTTTTGAAAATTATAGTTATCAAAATCTCGTGATCTGTGAAATTGGCCCCAAGAATTGTTATATGGAGAAGATTGCTGAAATTGTTTCCCCTTATAAAAAATTAAAAGAATTGAAATTCTCGTTATTTCCCTTTCTATAGTTTCTGTCATTACTTAAGGAGCGATGGCGTCTGTGATAATCTTGTGGCACCGCAAAAGCAACAGGAAATTTATCTTTAACATGAGAATTGCTAAACTCCATGTTCGAATGGGCAGTGCAAAATTGTAAACAATTTTCTTCCATTTCATCTAAATTTTTCGGTTTCCGTTCGTGTAAGAACGCAAGGAAGGATGGATTAACCGAAGACATGATCTTATCACGCATTATTAAATCAAAGAGAGCGTCATAAGATTTTTGTATCTTGGATAATTCAATCCATCTTTCTAGAGTGAGGAGTATTTGTGATATAAACTCACTAAAATTCTTCCCGTTCTGTGGAAGAAGAGATTTAAATCGCATCCTATATTGATCCTCAGTCAATTGGAATTTTTTCAAAAGAGCAGCTTTGATCACATCATAATTATTTTTGTCATCATCAGATTTAACCATATTATAAACTGTCAATGCTTCACCTGTAAGTAGCCTATGTAAATGTGTACAGTATTGTGATTTTTCAATGTTATAGCATTTACATAGTAATTCAAATCTATCAAGGTAGAATATCACGTCGTCCGATGGAGGAGTGAATCTAGGTAATTTTAAGTTTACCTCTTTGTTATTTTCATGTTTAGATGAAGTTTGACCTTCATGAGACTTTAGATTGTTAGCCTCTTGAGCTAATCGAAATTGATTAAATTCTAATTCCTTCATCTCTTTTTCATGTTGAATCTGAAGTTGATATTTTCTTGTATTTTCTTCAGCTAACAATCTCCTCTCTTCCAATTCAAGTCTGAGTTGCCTTTCTTTTTTCTTGTTTTCTTCACACTCAAATTTCCTCTTCTTCTCATTTTCTTCTGCTTCCAATCTTTTCTGTTCTGCCTCAAATTTAAGTTTTTTATCGTTTTCTTCAGCCTCAAATTTCCTCTTCTTCTCATTTTCTCTGCTTCCAATCTTTTATGTTCTGCCTCAATCTGAAGTCTTTTGTCCTCAGATTGCCTTTTCTTTTCATTTTCCTCAGCTTCAAATTTCTGATTTTCTAATCTTAAAGTTTCTAACCTTTGAGATTTCTCATACTCCGCCAAAGCGAATGTTCTAACCTCTTCAGGAGTCATCTGAAGGGCTTTAGCTTGTTTAATAAAATAATCAAGCGAATACATTTTTACTAGTATGTCCTTGAAATACTTATTCCTTTAAAGATTTACTCAACTAATCACCAATTACTTTTCCATTCAATAAGTGTAACACGTTCCTGTCCAAGAACGGCACTTAAATATGACTCAATTATGCAATATATTACTAATCAATCAAATAATTTAACCAATGAAATGTAATGAAAAGACAAAAGCAATAGACAATAGCAACAGTTGTGACGGGACAAGATAATCAATGACAACCAAAAACAGTCGCAGAAATCAAACAAGTAAAAAATGGAAAAAATAAGAAATAATTATGCAAAAGATGCATCGAAAACTGCGATAATATAATTAAACAAGACAATTGACAACACAGTGTAAAAAACACAAAGGTGTAAAAAACTAAACGAAAGTAAGGTGAGAATGGACGAATATTACAAACAAAATACATCATAAAACTAAAATACGTATAAAAATTACTGCCAAAAACGACAATGAAATCTAGACAATACAGCTAAACAGTCATGATTATAAGAAACAAATAGCGATCCGAACTTCAGCAAGGTTTCTAGCCTTGAACTGGAATTATCGCTCAATTGAAACTTACAAACTAAATCCTATAGAACGCCTGACAAGAGCCCGAATCAGCTTCGAGATGAACCTCGTTTGTCAGATCGACCTCCCTACCGCCCAGAACAAACATGGAACATATAACATGCATTACGAAAAATAGAACAATGGACATGTCAAAGAGCGGCTCAGCTAACGTAAGACGGTAACAAAAAAACACCAGCGTAATACTCATCTTTTCGTTAAGAAAACAATTCCCAGGATTGTAGAGTCTTGCAATCCGGCGCTGTATTACCGAGGAAGCTTACGTAGCATGTGGCAGAGTCCGCAAATGTTGGAAGTAGTCGAGTTCATAATGACCTTGAGTGTCCGTTAAATTGTCAAGCAACGTCGCTGAGTTTGATAGTGAAGGCAGTTCCCACTTGAAGTATGCAGTTGTATTCCAACGTTCCGGATGTTGACTGCAACTTGAAGACAGTTTCAAACGTTTGGTTAGGGATCGTTCCTTTGCATCTGACTTGATATCAGACCACAGAATGGCCTACCACTTTGTAGCTGCTCTTTCCTGGAGCACCTCTATGAATGTATACGCGAATGTCGAATGAATGATTGGTAGGATAAAAGCATCCGTGAACTGGACTCGTAACTGGGCACTTCGAACCGTGCCAATGCAGACATGGGAGAACTCGTTATGTTTACTGACATCATAATTTATTTAGGACGAAATACGTTGACGTTGACGACAACAGGTTACAGTACTTCAACATGGATTCCACAGAGCAAACGTACATGTAGCATGTAAAGGCATGGTACAGGCATCATAATAAATTCCTCACATAAGAAAAGGGTTTGACCTTGCATCAATGTCATGACCGTTAGGACTATTCAACTATTAATCTTGGAATGAATATATTAATTCTGTCCTATAATTCTGGTCGGGTACTTAAGTGGCTTGGTACCTCTGACATGGCAGATCCATACATACTTGCATATAAAATAAACAACGAAGGTTATGTCCTAATACTTGGTTAACCTCTCTTCGTCGCCGTGACTCGTGCGACGGCAATCCACATAATATTACAAATCGATAAGCCGTAACGATGAAGCCATGAATTCTTTACAATATCAAAATGCTTTCGGTGAAAGTCCCCGTTGATCCATTATAGCACCCCCTTCTGGAGAAAAGGTGCTAGCTAGATACCAACAGAGGATGGTGACACGAAAGTTCAAATAATCAATTAATTTCTTATCAAAACTGGTTCGGACTTACGTGTAGAGTAAGCCGACAATGGCTTCTACCAAGGAGTCATTGTTCCAGAAGAATTATTACCCCAACACACTGGGTATATATATATAAAATTAGGCAACAGACTCAATGTCTGGCGTGAGATGCTGGCTTCATTTTCAACCTCTGACGTCATCTGGCTTGTTTGGTAACAAGCGCGTCCGCAGATACCCATACACAAAATTGTGCATATACGTGCGCGATAAATGAACTATACAAAATCTAACCCCCACCTAAGTTGGTGCGTACTCACTTAACAAAAGTAGAACCTGACGACTACTTGAGAATGTTAAAGATGCATAAAGCATAAAGGAGGCAACAAGGTCCTTGAGAAACATACAGATGTGTTAACGGATAAACCGGGGCACACAAATTTGTTGGAATATGATATGAAACTACTAGACCCAGCACCAATCTGTATGAGGCCCTATTCTATTCCTTTCGCTAAGGAAAAAGCTTTGAAAGAGGAGATTGATTATTTCTTACAAGAAGGGATTATTTCTCACAGTGAGTCTCCTTATAGTTCCTGTGTGGTTTTGTTGCGGAAACCATCGGGAGAACATAGACTGTGCATAGATCATAGGAAACTGAATGCTGTCACAGAAGGTCAGGTGGATCCATTACCTGATTCTACTCAATTATTTGCCAGGCTGAACAAGGCAAAATATTTTTCTAAGGTGGATCTTAGCAAAGGCTATTACCTAATTCCAGTAAAGCCTGAGGTTCGACCTTATTTAGCCTTTAGCACCTCGGAAGGTCATTATGAGTTCAACATGTTACCGTTTGGGTTGAAAAATGCCCCGAGTGTGTTTTCAAGGATGATGCGAAAATTGCTGGATCCCCTGAAAAATCCATGTATTTCGAATTTTATGGATGATATCCTCATTGCTACGGAAACATTTGAGGAACACGTTACCTCTTTGAATATGCTGTTTGATAGACTCAGAGAGGCTAACTTACCGCTAGGCCAATAAAATTTTGTACTGGTTGTAAAGAGTTGGAATTTTTGGGACATACTGTACATCAGGGTAGCATGACCCCTGATCCTAAGAATCTGGAAAAATTGAAAAGAGCACCTAGACCACAAACAAAGAAATATGTGCGATCTTTCGTGTCGTTGTGTGGTTTCTACCAAAAGTACATTAAACATTTTAACTCTATATGTGCTCCTCTGACGGATTTAACTCGCAAAGGTCACCCTGATACGATAAATTGGTCAGCACAGTGTGAATTGGTTTACCAGGAGTTAAAAGAAAAACTCACAAGCAGGCCAGTATTGCAATTGCCTGATTTGAATCAAGAATTTATCGTGAGAAGTGACGCAAGCAATGTGGGCCTAGGCGCTACATTGTTGCAAAGGTCCTCCTCACAAGATGGAGAATTGAACCCAGTCGCTTATGCAAGCCGCAAGTTGAACAAGGCGGAAAAAAATTATTCAACAAGTGAAAAGGAATGTCTAGCTTTGATATGGGCGATAAAAAAATTCCAGATTTATTTATATGGCAAGACATTTGTGGTCCAAACGGATCATTCACCTCTCGTGTTCTTGTCACAGGCCAAGCATGAAAGTTCCAGATTATTGAGATGGTCTTTATTATTGCAGCCATACTCATTTCTGATAGAATATATTCCCGGCCCTAAGAACGTGGGTGCAGACTTTTTGAGTAGACATCCTTATGATGAAGATCAGAAAAACGCGTAAGACTTTATTGAGCTAAGTTATCTCGCAGATTATAACCTGCAAATCAATGCATGTTTTTAAGATGGGAGGTGTGTAGTAAAATCTGCGAGAATAATTGCTCATTTCAGTAGATTTTGGTCATAAAATAATAATCAATAAACCCGCCCGATTGTGTCTGACTGTGATGGTCTCACACGCCAGCAACGCTGCGTTTTGTGCAGTGCTAAAGCCTATAGAACGATCCCACGGTAAAAATCTAACACGCGTTTCAGTTTCGGTTTCGAAAAACGTACTACTAATATTTAACATTTTGCCAGATCTGCTGCATACACAATGCAGCCAAGCCTTATAATTAACGATTTGTTAGAAATGTAACGCTAAACTGCTGTCTGAAGTAACGTAATCTGTCAACAGTAACGTAAAATTTGGCAGTTTTTTGAATTTTTCCCAGTAGTTATAACGAGACGACTGTAATAATTAACGCAAATTCTTACCCCGCCACGCAAAACCCCGTTTCGCTTGACACGTTGTGCCTTGCATATATACACGTTGTGGCAGAGGCAAACACGCAGACAATTTTATTTCCTCCTCGCGGTAGTATTACTGACGTCACTAAAACAAGTAGTTATTTGAAAATACATGCTAGCGAGAGATGAAAAGGGGGGAAAGATGGCCGTCTTGTGTAAAATTTTTATTTGACGATGGACAGTGACAAAATTGAAAATCTAAACCAATATGAAACTGACCATAAAAATCATATGGTAGTATAGCTTAGAGTCCACTGAGCAAGAATGTGCTTTAAATAATATGGTAGTCCAAGAATTAGCCAAGTTATTGAGAAAATACTAAATGTCTACGGACGCTCAACCAGACAGACTGTTGTTCTTGCTTGTTTTTTTTCATAACGTTAGTGGGGACGCCAGCTTAGAAAAGAGGCATTGAGGTACATTCAAATTCGCCTGGGTAAAAAGAGTATAGGAGGAAAGGGGAGCGGTAGGTAAATTGTTAACCAAAACGAAACATCTTTTTGTATTGGGCATAACTAAAGCAGGCTGGCCAATCGACTACCAGAGACAGAGTTTGTTTGGAATTATTTTTGTTTTTCAAAAACTACATTTGAATTCTGGTAGTCGCAAGCTTTCGATTGGCCAGTGCTAATAAATATTAGCAAAAGGCTTTCACTATTCATTGCCAGTTGAACAAAACTTTTCATTCAAATACGCTGAGATCAGCTGTGTTAATTGTAAAATTAAATAAAGACGTATTCACAGTCTGGACAGTGCAGAAGAAACTGAGGCCACTTCTTTGCAAGTCAGCGTCATTTGTTTATATTTCTTGAAATTTGTGGTTAGAATGCTTTATGAGTTTAATATGTTTAATCCCACTGCCAAAGTTAGATACTGCTATTGGGAAAAGTGAAGGACATGCCGGGAGCAGACATTGTTGAGTCCTCACATGGAAATGTATCTAACTGGCGTATGTTGTCATGATTTTGTTTGAATATTATTGCATTAGAATATTAGTAAGCCTCTGTGTTCTATGAACACTGTTAAACATGCCTGAAGCATTTATATTTAAAAAAGAAAAGAAGAGAAAATCATACCAAAGGAAATGTGGTTACTCCACATTATTTTATTGAGGAAAACTATGTAAACTTACAGTGGCGTATCTGCCATAGGGACCTGAGGTAAGGTCACAGCACGGTGTGAGTCATTTAAAATTAGGGGCGAGTGCACCTGTAATGCACGCGAGGCTGACCCCATACCTCCGTAGGAAAATAATAAATATAATAAGTGATCAGATATAAAAGGCCAGGGTGTCCTTTTGTTGCAGAGGTTTTATTTCCTGTTGCCAGCTGGTAACAGGAAACCTGATGAGTCAAAATAACGCCATCAAGTCTCCGACCATTCGTTTATGCTGTCAAAAGATAACGGGAGGAGCTTGGGCACGTTGAAAGATCGAGATTTTCTGCAACTACACACTGTATTATCATTCTACAAGGAATCCCAGGTAATGTGTTAAGCATCTGGGTATATCTGACACTTTCGTTAATAAACACTGGTATTTCAAATCATACCCAGGAAGTTTATGGGGTATGATGATACTACAGCCCCTCATACACAGTGACTCTCCCTCATAGATGAATAAAGTGTAAGCTGTGAACATTCCAACAGGAAAGATATATATATATATTGACTTTATAGTTAGTGGACAAAGAGTCCAGATATTTTAGTTGATCTTTTCTGTAAACTATCTTGTCCTCATTTTCAAAGACCTGTCCAAAAGATATGGCTGGACAGGCAGATTAAATTGTAAAGAAAAAAATATTCCTTTTTTACAGAAAAACGTAACCACTGGTTTTATTCAATTCCTCATAGAAAATTAAAGTGTTTTTGTGTTGTGTACCATCATTTCATTTGTCCCCTAGACACTAGGTACATCATACACCAGACATTAGAGCCAAAATAGTGACCATGTGAGATCTAGGGAGGTGGCGTTAGGTTCCCTGCAAATAATTCATCATTTTCATCTTTTAGGGTCAGGGGCCTACATGTGCTTGACCTCACACGGTTAAATGCAGACACCGATTTCATTCTTTTAGGATACCATCATAACCTCCCCAGCAAAATCAAACTTTGCTACAGGGGTGTTGCTCCGCTGTACATTAAAATCAGGTGAAATTGACCGTGCTTTTTGCAAAAATACCTGTAAAAGTATATGGGGATTAAAATGGCGGTATTTGAAAACTGCTAAATTCCTAAAACTCCAATCAAATATCTGTATTGTGACAGTAACATGAGCAGTATACTGACTTCACATATATTTCTGTTGGTATCAATATTTTTTTTTTTCCTCGCATGAGGTCGCATTGGCTCACGCCCAACATAAACGCATGTCCCAACACAAAAAGACCCAATGACACACAAGTGTCACCAATGATCCTCTGTGTTTTCACACAAAAGATCTAATGACACATAAGTGTCACTATACTGATCTTTTGTGCCGGGCACATGGTTATATTAGGGCGCATGTCCAATTATAAAAGACCTTTAGGTGTGTTATGGCGAGTTTAGGAGTCCAGTAACATGAGCAGTATTACTGACTTCACATATAACTCTGTTGGTATCAGTAGTTCTTGACCCAGGTACTTTGGGCCTGGGCCAACTTTCAAGTGTGAACGGTAGGTTTGGGTTTTGGTAGGGTAAGTGAGTATAGAAAAATGGTTAGGGAATAATGAATGAAATTGTTAAAAAGACTGTTCGCCTTTGTTGAAGGGGGGTAATATGAGTGCAGGAGTGTTTTGTGCAAAGGGAGATAAATCTAGGAATCCTTTTTGGAAGATGACGTTGTTGTTTAGAGTTAAGCATATTGAATGAGTTCCAAATTATGGTAGAACCAATTTGCATGTTAAGATTTTGTAATCAGGTTTAAAGAGGAGAGTATGAATGTGTGTATATTTAGCAAAGGGAGCCAACTAGAAATTACATCCCTTGATAAATTAGTGAGCGAGAAAAAAAAGTACGCACGTGAATATTGTGACGAGTGAACAGATTTTAGGGGTGAACGAGAAGAATGTAGACGCTGGAGTTGGGTTGGCCACGTCCTCAGAAGGGATCCTGATACCATCTCAAGAACAGTTATGCTATGGACCCCCGAGGGAAAGCGAAAGAGAGGCCGACCAAAAACAATTTGGCGGAGAACTGCGGAAGCTGAGATGCAAAGAATGAACCACAGTTGTGGCACTGTACGAAGGATGGCCGCCGACCGAGCAAAGTGGAATCAATTTGTTGCTGCTCTACAAGACGCCACCAGGCGTGATGGCCGCTGACTGCTTTGACGGTTGGTGGTTATGGATCAAAGAAGAAGAGAAGAATGTAAATAGGGGTTAGGAGAGTCTTGTTTTGAACGCGCTCAGCGTGGGTCAGCGGGTTGCTGAGGAATAAATAATAAAGTTGTGAAGTCGCTATTCTGGCGAACAAGCCACTGGAGATGGTTGATACTGTAGTTACAGGCTAATATCAAGTTGTTATGCCGTACAGAAAGAAAGACGATGTCGCCATTTGTTGTGAGAATTGAGTTAACAAGATTGTCAAGATTGTTTTCAAAACAGAACAGGTATGTTGATAAAGATGTACAAGCAAGATAGACAGTAGCTAGGTCGGAACAGTGAACAGTGACAAATTGAGATAAACGAAACAGCCCTGGTAGTCAGACCAGTAATTATTCTATAATAAATACCTCAAAACTAGTTCCACCAGACCTATCGTGTTTTTCATCATGAGTTGAAGAAAACAAAACCCGACTACATAAGTTTTCTAAGATGAGGTAGAACAGCCATAGCAGACTGTGCATATATAGAAGGATTGAAAGAACGAGAGGAGAATTATTGTGTTTTTGACATTGTATATTTTGTGAGAATTTCCGCCTAGATTGAAGATTAGGCGTGAAGCAAGTTTATTTCAATGGAATGTTGTTATTGGATGATTACTGAAAATTAAACATCATCTTTGTTATTCACCACTTGGTTTAGTGCGGTATTTTAGATGGAGATTCTTCATCCACCAACAGTGTTTTCGTATGATGTCCTATCATATAGAGTAAAAATAACTTAACATCATCAGCACTGTACTGTCTACTGTTCTGGGGTTGTGAGACGAACACACTATACGAACACCCCCAAAAAATGCAAGAGCAACCACACCATCACGGCCACACAAGAAACGAGGGTCTGAGGTGTTCAATATGAACCTGTTCTGCCTCATCTTGAACTTTGACCACTGAACCAACAACAACAGGTCGGCCCCCATTGTCTGACAGAATGGAGATAACGTCAGCAACATCACCTTGTCCCACAACTAGAACTGCCCCAAGGCCACAGTTAAATGTCCTGGACATTTCAAGATCTGAGATCTTCCCCATGTACTGTAACCAACCAAATACCTAGGTTTTATTTTATTATTTTATTAAGTTTGTATGTGTCCTATCTAGCCTTCCCTTTCTTTCCTTTCCTGACGAAGGCCTTGTGGCCGTAACGTAGACTATTTTCTTTGTCTTTTGTCCTCGTAAAACGAATCACCTTTTTTCGATTTTTTTTTCAAACCCATCCATTGTATTCCACGTCTTACCGCAGTTCCCCTCCACTTCCTCGATTATATATACCGGTATATATATTTTTTGACTGCACCGTGTCTCTGTTATCTCATATCTCTATCTACCTATCCTGCTTATCTCCCTGATCCTATCCTATCTCTTTTTCTCAGTATTTTATATCCTATTTATTTATTTATTTTCGTATGTCCCTATTCTTCCTTCATACCTTATATTACCGCAATCTACCCTATTTATTTATTGTTTCATTAATCTCTATTTTCATTTTGCGTTTTATATTTTATTTATTGCATATTTTACGTTTTTTATTTTCTGGACGTTTTACTTTTCCCCACTATGCCCTCTCTGAAATATTTTATCAACTCTCTCCGTGTGTCGGTTACCACCAGCATTAGCTCCCTACCTCCTGATATATCCCGTGTCGCTATTGACTTTGCGTTCGTTACTTTCAAGAAAACTAGATTCACCTCTCATCTCCACTTTATTCACACCTGCCTCCACCACAAAATTCTTCCTAATGGATTCTCTTCCAATTTTCATCCATCTGCTGGTACACTCAATCCTAGGGAACAACGTCTCCTACAACGTATTGAGACAAGATGTGGCTTTCAACGTATGCGCGTAGTGGCCGCCAGTCACTGACGCCTTTTATCAGACCTCAGTGCCCAACAGACCCAGCTTCTGCTTCGCTTACGTTGTCTCACCTCCAACAACTTCCCTTTCTATTCTATGATACGCACCACTATCCACACACTGAACCGGCAGCTGCACGAGTTCCTTTCCACGTCTAAACACCATAAACTATCCCGTCTCATCCCTACCCCCAAAGCTACCCCTCCATCCTCCACTCCATCATGCACTCAGGTAGTCTGCATCCCCCCAGATCTACCCCTCTCTGAGGGAGAGCGCTCTGTTCTTAGTAAGGGCTTAAAATCTGTTCCTCTTCGTCCGACCCTAGACCAATACAATCTCCTCCAGGATGTTCATCGGTTTCACCGTCGCATGAGGCTGAATCTCCATTTTAGAGAGGAAGACAGCACTCCGCCGTCTCAGGCTGAATCCGACATCTTCGCACGCTTTTCTGACTCTACTAAACCTCCCTTTACACCTAAACCTGGAGCCTCTCATGCCCTGGACCTGTATATCAAGAACACCATCCATGACATTCAGCAGCTCCGCCCTCGTAGATTGCATTATTCCAATCTCACTTCGGCAGAGTCTAGTGCTCTCTCCCTTCTTCGCCGTAGAGATGACATTGTCATCAAACCGGCTGACAAGGGAGGAGCCATTGTCGTCTGGCAGAAGGACTTGTACCTAAGTGAAGATAAAAACCAGTTGACCAATGGCTCTTTTTACAGGTCCAGGACCAGCGATGCGACTGTCTCTAACAATCGCATTGTACACAACACTATTAAACAGCTCATCACTAGTAATGTTCTTCCTCCTGAAGCATCTCATCTTAGGATTCATGACAGCTCTTTGGGCAAGCCTGTATTCTACATGCTCCCCAAAATTCATAAGATCGAAAACCCTGGAAGACCTATTGTCTCAGCCTGTTCCTGCCCTACTGAGCACATTTCTGACTTCCTCGATAGCATTTTCAAGCCTATCGTTGAGAATCTTCCCTCCTTTATCAAAGACACCGATCATGCTCTTACAACTTTCTCCTCTATCCGACTCCCAGCAGACCGCTCCTACCGTCTTTTCTTGTTAGACGTCTGTTCTCTGTATACTTCTATTCCCCACTCTGATGGTCTCCGAGCTCTTCGGTTTTTTCTGGACCAGCGCACTTGCCCTTCTATATCCACTGACACTCTTCTCCGTCTGGCTGAACTGGTCCTTCAACTGAATTCCTTTGAATTCAATGGTCAGTTTTTTGACCAAATTAGTGGTGTTGCCATGGGTACGAAGATGGGTCCTAGCTATGCCTGTCTATTCATGGGCCACTTGGAGCATCAGATATGGCAACAATACTCCGGTCCTTTCCCCGGGTTTTACCGCAGATATATCGATGATGGCATAGGTTTCACCGATATGTCTGAGATTGATTTATACCACTTCATCGACTTTGTCAACCACTTTCACCCCACCATCAAGTTCACCTCCCTCGTCTCCACAGTATCTGTCAACTTCCTTGACATCACTATTTCTATCACGCCCTCCGGCCTTAATACCTCAGTATACTACAAGAAGCAATAAATAATTTGTGTCATCTCTCGGTTAAAATTGGTCTCCAAATAAATGCCTCTAAAACTAAAGCTATGAACTTTTCTAACGAGACCTTTGATATCATCTTGAACGGGGAAAAACTACAGAAAGTTGAAAGTTTCAATTATTTAGGCAGTAAAATGACTCAGGATGGTGACACAACAAGAGAAATCCATACTAGAATTGCTTTGGCAGCTAGCGCCTTCAATAGATTATCTAACATTTGGAAATTACGATCATTGAATATACATACCAAGCTTCGTCTGTTTAATTCAAATGTTATCTCAGTGTTAACATACGGCTGTGAGAGTTGGAAAATAACAAAATCATTGGAGAACAAGCTGAATACATTCGAGAACAAATGTCTTAGAAAACTCATGAACATCAGTTGGAAAGAATTCAAGACTAATCGACAAATAAGAGAAGACTCTAGGCAGAAAATATGTCTCCGACTATATAAGGAAAAGACGATGGTCATATATCGGTCATGTCCTACGAATGCAAAACAACAGAATACCACTACAGGCGCTCACTTGGGTTCCTGAGGGTAAGCGGAAAAAAGGAAGACCAAAAGAAACACTCAGAAGAACAATAATAAGAGAAGGAAGAACGTTGGGCCTAAATAATGTGCAAGAGCTAAGAGGAGTGGCGTCACAACGAACAACCTGGAGAGCACTGGTTTCTGCCTTATGCGCCGTGTTTGGCGCTTAAAGAATTTATTATTATTATTATTATACTACAAGCCGACAGATGCCCACAGCGACCTCCTGTATACCTCTTCTCATCCTGACATAAACAAACACTCAGCAGAAGTATGTGTAAGGTAAGACTCTCTGTGATCAACAGTTCATAAAAAACTGTAATATATCTGAACTCATGAATATATTGATTATACACAACCAATGCAGGTTGAAGAATTTGCATGTGTTTTGAAATTGTTAGGTATTGCTATATAGAGTGTTTGTAACAGCTGTGGTGTCTGACAGTAGCTTTCATCTTCCTGTGGTGAGTCGTGGGCATGTAAGCAACCCATGTTAAACTGTCTTGCATTGATGAGAACAGTTGTAGAATTGGGTGCTTATGAAGAGGTTAGCTTAAGTGCTTGTTGAGTCAGATATTGTAAGAAACCTGCCTTATATTTTCTGATTACAAAGTGATTGAAAAGTCAAGTCTAGTTTTTAAAATATTTATATCCTCATTTGTATGCTTTGGATAGACATGAAACCAATGTCAAACAATGGGCAATAACTGTCATTTGACAAATAAGTTTAATTTTTTTATTCCCAGAAAGAAAATACTATCTAAAATGGCCAATATATTGGTGCTATAAGAGATAAACAAAAATGGCTGCCTGTTGTGAAATCAAGTACAACATACCGGGATCTCATGTTATATAATAAAATATCAGTTAATTGTCTTTATTTTGAGTCACAGTTTCATGTCTGTGTCAATTAGATGGACACAAGTGACGAAATAATCATTTAAAATAGGAAGTGACGTTTCAGCCACCTGTACAGTAGTTCTTCCCTGCTTCCTTGTTGTTTTATTTTTTTATTTTTTTGTTTTTCGACCATTATAATCCTCATTATCTTTTACCCTGGCTATTCCAGAACAGGAATGACCTTTTAAGGCTATATCCATTGCCAGCATCTTCTTCTCTTCTCTGGTTCTACCGGTTCTTGTCATCAGTTCCACTTTGGTGATCTTATCATACTTTGTTAATCCTTCTGTTAAACGCAGGCACCCATTTATGAAGGCCTGTAACCTTCTTGTTTGTCCTTTTTTTTTTAGTTCTCCTCATTTCAGAGCCATACAACATGGCTGACTTGATATTTGAGTTAAACACTCAGGACACGCTGACAATCTCAGCTTCCTCTAGTGCGGCATGCACCTCACACTGAATACTCACAGTCAGATCAATTTCTCTAACTAAATGCTCTCCATAAAGTCACAAACAGATGTGGTATTCTTTCCTTGTACCAATAACAACGATTATACCTTCATCAGCTAAACTAAACATGGCATTATCTCTTCAAATATGCAACTTATATATAGAATGTGTGATTCCTGCATACACACAATGGGATCCTCGCCAGTGCTACGGAGTTCGTTCACTATGCTGAGATCCTCCTTGTGTGATCTAAGGGAGGAGGTTTGAGCACTGATGGGATTGTCTCTGTGCAATAGAGATGGTCCTCAATACCAAACCTGTGTCAGATATGTTCTGTGCTTGATTTAAAGGATGTGCTCTGCTCCTTGCATCGTAGCTTGTTGATATTGGCATTTTTGCCTGGATGGGTCATTTCTTTATACATGGCATGTCAATTAAACCTGTCGGTTCAGACATTCTTCTTTAAAGTTGTTTTAAAGTATTAGTTTAGCTGTCTGCATGTTGGCTTGGATATTTGTTTTGTTGTTGTGAACCTTATTTGCTCCTAGTTTTGCTAATGTGTATGCTTTTTTACTGCCAAACATTTCTGTGTGACCTGGTAGCCATTGGAAGGCAACTTTGCCGTTTTATGCTGTTGACTGGTTGTCTGTTGTGTCAACTAGCTGTATTACTATTTTGTTTTTGTATTTTTTATGAGGTGGTCTTTCATTGCCTGCAGTGTTAATTGTTTAATCAGTAACGGTTTTGATATCTGTACAAGAACCCCCAGTCATTCAGCCAGTTGTAGAGGAGTTATAGTTTAATGGTGAAAGACTAAAGGAGAACTATATGAAGAAAGACATAAGGTTTCTGAGAAATTGAAAAGCTGCTTGTCCAAATGGCATTCCAGCAGAGGCCACTGACACCTCCATAGGGACATTATACAAAATAATTGGTTGTCTGGGAAGGAGAAGAAATACCAGCAGACTGGCAGAAAAGATATCTAGTCAAGTTGTCAAAGAAGGACAATTTCCAAGAGTGAATAAATTACAAACTAATAATGCTAATATCTGAGCCATGCCTGCAAGGAAGCACAACAGAGAAGTTACTTGCACAAATATGCTGACCTCTTAACATTTTTGCTCGTATGTTTTGCTGACTGAAATTTTTTTAGGCGCATCGTGTTATACTTTCATTACAACTTTGAGCAAACTATATAAAAATCACAAGGATTTTCCTGCAGTTTAAGTCTGTCTTGACCTGGCCCTTAGACCATATGGTATCTTTTGTTGTTTAGTTCATACACGAAGTCATTGCTGTGTACACTTGTTCTTACATTTTTTTATTTGAATTTAAGAAAAATACAAATTTACCTTGTTTTCCTGACGTACACTCATTTTGGATACAATTGTATGTCTATTTGATGAAGCTTTTTTCATAAATAGAGGATTGGCAGTGTATTATTAAAACGTACAAGATGTTATGTATTATTAATTATTAAAATATCCAGCATGTTATATACAGAAGAAGCCCAAATACTAATTGTCATTCTGTGCCTCTTCAAAGAAAATGATTGTCCATATGTTGAATAATATACTTTTATGATCTGTTTATTGATAGATTTACGATATAAGTATCCTTTAAGTTTATATATTTTACTTCAGCTTACTGTATTTTTATCTGTTCAGTGTGATGCTTCAACATACTCTATTACATATTATTTCAGCCGTGTGTTATTGAGGCCTAAAAAGGTGGCAAAGAGTAGTGCTGCAGCCATCCAGGCATATTACAGAAGATAAATAAGGTTGGAATACCCCATCCTGTAGAAACGTAAAGTTAAAAAAAAAAAAAACTTTGATAACATGGATAGGTTGCCAAAAACTGGATTGGGGTGTGGAAGAAGAGCTGGTGTTAAATAGTTCTTGTTCTAGAACTCCCAGGATAAGAGAAACAGAGGGAGACCCACAAAAGAAACATGGATAAGGGAACTGTAGACAGACTTCAAATGAGTAAAAAAAAAACATGGATTGGAAGTCTTGGCATGAAGTTGCTGAAAGCCTTTTCTCCACGGAGTTTATGGGTCATGAATGAGTGAATGTTGTTTTAAGAATATATGATGATAGTTGATTTGTGGAAACTACTAACAGCTACAGAAGCTCACCTAGAGGGCTCTATCATTAAGACCACCATAAATGTTGGACTTTTAGTCTATTTAAAATATCCAAATAGTGATTTCACACATTTTTATTTATGTTTTATTACTTTTCATTCACCAACATTAAAATAATTATCATACAACAACATTCTGCTGCTTACAGAAAGCAAATTTAGGGCCTGGTTCATATGAAATGAAGGACTTTATTCAACTGGGCAATGAAAAGCCAAGAAGTGGGAGGGGCATTTGTGATAACCTTGGCTCTCGATTTGATAAAATTGTACAGGTTAGTGTTTCATTTGATGCAGCAAAAATTTTCCTGCAATTTTTTTTGGTTTGTAAAAGGGGTTTGTGTCATTGTATTTGCGTCTGCATAAAGTGCCTTTACAACATGCAGGTGCTGGGGTAAAGCTGAAAACCATCAGTGGACCATAAGAGAATAGGTCATGGATAGTTTTCTTCTTTCTCATGTGTTGTGCTGCCTTCATGTCAATGAACTTGTATCTCAGAAACTTCCTCATGTGTTGTGCTGCTTTCATGTCAATGAACTTGTATCTCAGAAACTTCCTGTCCCTTGTGCTGTTTCTCAGTTCTTTTATTAACTTTAACCATGCCAATGTCCATATCTTCTCATTGTTGGCCTCTGCCTTCTTTTCCATCACCTTTGCCTGTTACAGCTGTCTTGTAACATATTTTTGTAATATGTCTGAAATGTGGGGTCTGTTTTTTTCAGATGTGTGTTATAATCTTCCTTTGCCTACTGGCTTCATAACATTCTTCTGTAAAACTACATATCTTTTGCCTCTAGGGACTTTCTTCTTTGTTTACTCATTGTCTATGGCTTGCTTCTATGGTCGCTTCCCAATTAACGCTGAAGAACTCTCTTCCATTGCCAAATATTTGTTGCAAAAATTTGCTTTTCATTTTACTGAATACTGTTAATACCTGGCTATTCTATTCTTTATACTTGAGATGTCATCATTCACTGATGTTATTACTGTGTCCAGGTATTTGAATCCATGGATCAATAATGGGCAGTTTTAGCTAAGCATAAAAATTTAAGTACATGTCTATGTTAGGACCAAAAGGTGTGCAATGGTTTTAAAACTTATTTGAGGGGAGGGTATGCCCACTGAAATGGAATGAAGCCGTGTCAAAGGGCCATGAGGGAATAAATCTAGAAGGAAGCAAAATTATCATCCTTCATGTTCTAAGTTCAGAGTTACGGTACTTTAAATAAGTTTATTCTTTCTTCCTTCCCTTCTTGTTCCTTGTGAAGCATGGGGCCCCACTGTAGTAGACTCCATGCAGGAGGCCTGCCCCAAACTAGTTTATGTTCTCTTACAGCAGTGGTTTCTGTAGCATTTCCTTTACATTGAAGGGTTGCCAGCCATGTTCACAGCTTTAAATTTACACTTTATTTCAAAACCATGTTTGTCTATTTGTAGTAGCCTACAGACAATGATATCTAGCAGCTATAGTGGGATTTAATGAGCACTAGCAGATGATCTATGCCTCATTTAGGTATCATATTCCAGTCTTCTATGTATCCACATAAAACATACTTCTGAATTCTGCTGAGAACAAAAACAAAACATGAATGACCCCAGTAACCAGATGTATTCTTGTTGTTTAGCTAGAGCTGTTGAGCTTGTTCTTTCACAGCCAATGCCGAGCTTAAGAATCTTTTGCATTATCTAAATTGTAGATCTAGGCTTTCCCTGTGGGTTATCTATAATTCTTGAACTTAGGCTGTCACTGTGGGTTATCTATAATTTGTGAACTTAGGCTGTCCCTGTGGGTTATCTATAATTCGTGAACTTAGGCTGTCACTGTGGGTTATCTATAATTCGTGAACTTAGGCTTTCCCTGTGGGTTATCTATAATTCGTGAACTTAGGCTGTCCCTGTGGGTTATCTATAATTCGTGAACTTAGGCTGTCACTGTGGGTTATCTATAATTCGTGAACTTAGGCTGTCCCTGTGGGTTATCTATAATTAGTGAACTTAGGCTGTCACTGTGGGTTATCTATAATTGGTGAACTTAGGCTTTCCCTGTGGGTTATCTATAATTCGTGAACTTAGGCTGTCACTGTGGGTTATCACGTGAACTTAGGCTTTCCCTATCTATAATTCGTGAACTTAGGCTTTCCCTGTGGGTTTTTTATAATTCGTGAACTTAGGCTGTCACTGTGGGTTATCTATAATTCGTGAACTTAGGCTGTCACTGTGGGTTATCTATAATTCATGAACTTAGGCTTTCCCTGTGGGTTATCTATAATTCGTGAACTTAGGCTGTCACTGTGGGTTATCAATAATTCGTGAACTTAGGCTTTCCCTGTGGGTTTTTTATAATTCGTGAACTTAGGCTGTCACTGTGGGTTATCTATAATTCGTGAACTTAGGCTGTCACTGTGGGTTATCTATAATTCGTGAACTTAGGCTTTCCCTGTGGGTTATCTATAATTCGTGAACTTAGGCTGTCACTGTGGGTTATCTATAATTCGTGAACTTGTTGAGTTATGAGCTCTAGTTTCTGTCCTGGGTATGCTGTTCTGGGTATGCTGTTCTGGGTATGCTGTTCTGGGTATGCTGTTCTGGGTATGCTGTTCTGGCTTGAAATGAATTTAAAGAATTCTCACATCTGGTTTAAAGCTGGAAAGGGGGAGGGTGGAAGCTGGTTGGCATACTATGTATTCATCATCATCATCCAGAGGGGCTGTCCAAATGTGCAGGGCTAAAATACTGTGATGTCGTTCTGAGCTCTCACAAGGAGTTGTCACATCTTGCACAGTCAATTCCCAGCACCCTTTGCATGTCATGTATCCAATACTCTATGAGACCCTCTTGCCAGGTAAAGGCTGGAGTTAATTCTGGGGCTCAAGTGATTCCATCAAGCATAATGTGCAGTGCTGTGTTCTCAACATGTTTAACGGGGGGGGGGGGGGGAATGTCTTGTTCACTTTTTCTTTTTCCAAGCACAATAGACACATGGAATAAAACAAGTACAAGAGAAGAAACATTAAATACAACAAACAAGTGTAATTAAACAGCTAAAAATAAAAACAGTGAAGTTTTGTAATTACTGAAAAGAGGTTTTTTTTTTTTTTAAAACTACTTATTGTCTAATAAAAATTATAAAGTTTCCATCTAATAAAAAATCATACAGCTTCCATCTAACAAAAAAATTATAAAGTTTCCATCTAACAAACAACTATAGTTTCCTTCTAACAAAACATTATAAAATGTTCATCTAACAAAAAATGATAAAGTTTCCATGTAATAAACAGTTTTCTAATTTAATATATCATCTGCAAGAGTTGTACACCAGGTCCCGGAACTTACGGAATTGGTGGCATTCCACAAAAAGCTCTAGAGGACAAAGCACGCAGGTCTTACAGTACAAAAGGAATGCTAGATGCTGGTGACCGCAAGAGAAATTTACCTTCGGTGGTGAGTAATGTTTGTGAATCTTCTTTTTCTTCATTTTATAATGGGCTATTAAGCATTTTGTAGATGTGAGTATAACAAAGAGGCTACTGCTAAATGTCCTTTTTTTCTCTTGCCCATGTACTTCCCGGGGGTCTTTGGACAGACAGAGAAATACTGCACCCTCAGGTATGTTGTACACGGTGACTAATATAGGTATGTTGTACACGATGACTAATATAGGTATGTTGTACACAGTGACTAATATAGGTATGTTGTACATGGTGACTAATATAGGTATTTTGTACACGATGACTAATATAGGTATGTTGTACACGGTGACTAATATAGGTATGTTGTACATGGTGACTAATATAGGTATGTTGTACACGGTGACTAATATAGGTATGTTGTACACGGTGACTAATATAGGTATGTTGTACACGGTGACTAATATAGGTATGTTGTACACGGTGACTAATATAGGTATGTTGTACACAGTGACTAATATAGGTATGTTGTACACGGTGACTAATATAGATATGTTGTACACGGTGACTAATATAGGTATGTTGTACACTGTGACTAATATAGGTATGTTGTACACGGTGACTAATATAGGTATGTTGTACACGGTGACTAATATGAGATTGTGCATACAGCTGGCAACCTCATCATGTCAAACTAATTGCCACAGAAACTGCTGCTACAAGAGAATGTCAATGTTTGGTGCAGACGTCCTGCCAGGGGACCAGCTGTGGTAGTTACTTCATGGTCTGTAAGGAGCGCACACAAAAATGATGAGGATTATTAAATGTCTTATATTTTGTTGTTTCCATTAAGTGATCCCTGGGGGGCAGAGGAGACCTAGAAGAGAACAGGAAATCAGGTCCTAGATGGTGTGTTGTCTTGTGAGAGGTGGTTACAATGAGGTTGCGCAGAAACCTGGCTATTTCCTTGTGTAAAATAAATTGTTACATAATCAACAGTCAGAATACCATGGACAGCTAAAAAAAAAAGGGATGAGGATGTCCTGAGATAACCCAGTCACAAACGAAGCTTATTACTGACATTAGAAAGAAGCCAGCTACTTAATTTGGGTGCGTCACGTGACAACGAGCGCCCTGTGGTAGTTTTTGATGATCTCTTGGGAAACAAAGATAGAATAGACTTACTGCTTCTGCATACATGATGTACGTGGTGACTAAAGTTGTGCTTGTAGTTGGCAGCCTCATACATGCCGTACGTGGTGACTAAAGTTGTGCTTGTAGTTGGCAGCCTCATACATGCCGTACGTGGTGACTAAAGTTGTGCTTGTAGTTGGCAGCCTCATACATGCCGTACATGGTGACTAAAGTTGTGCTTGTAGTTGGCAGTCTCATACATGCCATACGTGGTGACTAAAGTTGTGCTTGTAGTTGGCAGCCTCATACATGACGTACGTGGTGACTAAAGTTGTGCTTGTAGTTGGCAGTCTCATACATGCCGTACGTGGTGACTAAAGTTGTGCTTGTAGTTGGCAGTCTCATACATGCCATACGTGGTGACTAAAGTTGTGCTTGTAGTTGGCAGCCTCATACATGCTGTACGTGGTGACTAAACTTGTGCTTGTAGTTGGCAGCCTCATACATGCCGTACGTGGTGACTAAAGTTGTGCTTGTAGTTGGCAGTCTCATACATGCCGTACGTGGTGACTAAAGTTGTGCTTGTAGTTGGCAGCCTCATACATGCCGTACGTGGTGACTAAAGTTGTGCTTGTAGTTGGCAGCCTCATACATGACGTACGTGGTGACTAAAGTTGTGCTTGTAGTTGGCAGCCTCATACATGCCGTACGTGGTGACTAAAGTTGTGCTTGTAGTTGGCAGCCTCATACATGCCGTACATGGTGACTAAAGTTGTGCTTGTAGTTGGCAGTCTCATACATGCCGTACATGGTGACTAAAGTTGTGCTTGTAGTTGGCAGCCTGACACATGCCATACATGGTGACTAAAGTTGTGCTTGTAGTTGGCAGCCTCATACATGCTGAAAGTGGTGACTAAAGTTGTGCTTGTAGTTGGCAGCCTCATACATGCTGTAAGTGGTGACTAAAGTTGTGCTTGTAGGTGGCAGTCTCATACATGCCGTACGTGGTGACTAAAGTTGTGCTTGTAGTTGGCAGCCTGACACATGCTATACATGGTGACTAAAGTTGTGCTTGTAGTTGGCAGCCTGACACATGCTGTAAGTGGTGACTAAAGTTGTGCTTGTAGGTGGCAGCCTCATACATGCTGTAAGTGGTGACTAAAGTTGTGCTTGTAGTTGGCAGCCTCATACATGCTGTACGTGGTGACTAAAGTTGTGCTTGTAGTTGGCAGCCTTATCATATAAAACTAACTGCTACAAAAACCACAGCTGTAGGGAGGTCAGTTGTAATGGTTACTCCATGTTCTGTAGGGATTTCAGCTATAATGGTTACTCCATGTTATGTAAGGAGGTCAGCTGTAATGGTTGCTCCATGTTCTGTAGGGAGATTAGCTGTAATGGTTGCTCCATGTTCTGTAGGGAGGTCAGCTGTAATGCTTGCTCCATGTTTTGTAGGGAGGTCAGCTGTAATGGTTGCTCCATGTTCTAAAGGGAGGTCAGCTGTAATGGTTGCTCCATGTTCTGTAGAAAGGTCAGCTGTAATGGTTGCTCCATGTTCTGTAAGGAGGTCAGCTGTAGTGGTTGCTCCATGTTCTGTAGGGAGGTCAGCTGTAATAGTTGCTCCATGTTCTGTAGGGAGGTCAGCTGTAAGGGTTGCTACCTTTTATGTAGGGAGGTCAGCTGTAAGGGTTGCTCCATGTTCTGTAAGGAGGTCAGCTGTAATGGTTGCTCCATGTTCTGTAGGGAGGTCAGCTATAGTGGTTGCTCCATGTTCTGTCAGGAGGACAGCTGTAATGGTTGCTCCATGTTCTGTAGGGAGGTCAGCTGTAATGGTTGCTCCATGTTCTGTAGGGAGGTCAGTTGTAATGGTTGCTCCATGTTCTGTGGGGGGTAAAACAGAAATTGAGGATGATGAGAAAAAGAAGAAGAAAAGTTGAATATATTGTGACAAATGGAAAGATTGAAGGGAGAAAAGAGATAGAGGATTACAAAGAGAGAAGATACAGGACAGGTGGATATCATCTTCTTCTTTGTTCACCATCAGACGTCAGCTTGAATATGTTCAATGTTCAAAGACAGCAGTGGTCAGCTTGAATATGTTTAATGTTCAAATACAGCAGTGGTCAGCTTGAATATGTTCAATGTTCAAAGACAGCAGTGGTCGGCTTGGATATGTTCAATGTTAAAAGACAGCAGTGGTCAGCTTGAATATGTTTAATGTTCAAAGACAGCAGTGGTCAGCTTGGGTATGTTCAATGTTCAAAGACAGCAGTGGTCAGCTTGAATATGTTTAATTTTCAAAGACAGCAGTGGTCAGCTTGAATATGTTCAATGTTCAAAGACAGCAGTGGTCAGCTTGAATATGTTTAATGTTCAAAGACAGCAGTGGTCAGCTTGAATATGTTTAATGTTCAAAGACAGCAGTGGTCAGCTTGAATATGTTTAAAGACAGCAGTGGTCAGCTTGAATATGTTCAATGTTCAAAGACAGCAGTGGTCAGCTTGAATATGTTTAATGTTCAAAGACAGCAGTGGTCAGCTTGAATATGTTTAATGTTCAAAGACAGCAGTGGTCAGCTTGAATATGTTTAATGTTCAAAGACAGCAGTGGTCAGCTTGAATATGTTTAATGTTCAAAGACAGCAGTGGTCAGCTTGAATATGTTCAATGTTTAAAGACAGCAGTGGTCAGCTTGAATATTTTCAATGTTCAAAGACAGCAGTGGTCAGCTTGAATATGTTCAAAGTTCAAAAACAGCAATGGTCAGGTTGAATATGTTCAATGTTCAAAGACAGCAGTGGTCAGCTTGAATATGTTCAATGTTCAAAGACAGCAGTGGTCTTTTTGAAAATGTTCAAAAGCAGCAGTGGTCAGCTTGAATATTTTCAATGTTCAAAGACAGAAGTGGTCAGCTTGAATATTTTCAATGTTCAAAGAGAGCAGTGGTCAGCTTGAATATGTTTAATGTTCAAAGACAGCGGTGGTCAGCTTGAATATGTTTAATGTTCAAAGACAGCAGTGGTCAGCTTGAATATGTCAATGTTCAAAAACAGCAGTGGTCAGCTTGAATATGTTCAAAGACAGCAGTGGTCAGCTTGAATATGTTCAAAGACAGCAGTGATCAGCTTGAATATGTTCAATGTTCAAAAACAGCAGTGGTCAGCTTGAATATGTTCAAAGACAGCGGTGGTCAGCTTGAATATGTCAATGTTCAAAAACAGCAGTGGTCAGCTTGAATATGTCAATGTTTAAAGACAGCAGTGGTCAGCTTGAATATGTTCAAAGACAGCAGTGGTCAACTTGAATATGTCAGTGTTCAAAAACAGCAGTGGTCAGCTTGAATATGTTCAAAGACAGCGGTGGTCAGCTTGAATATGTTTAAATACAGCAGTGGTCAGCTTGAATGTGTTCAATGTTCAAAGGCAGCAGTGGTCAGCTTGAATATGTTCAATGTTTAAAGACAGCAGTGGTCAGCTTGAATGTGTTCAATGTTCAAAGACAGCAGTGGTCAGCTTGAATGTGTTCAATGTTCAAAGACAGCAGTGGTCTTTTTGAAAATGTTCAAAAGCAGCAGTGGTCAGCTTGAATATTTTCAATGTTCAAAGACAGCAGTGGTCAGCTTGAATATGTTCAATGTTCAAAGACAGCAGTGGTCAGCTTGAATATGTTCAATGTTTAAAGACAGCAATGGTCAGCTTGAATGTGTTCAATGTTCAAAGACAGCAGTGGTCAGCTTGAATATGTTCAATGTTCAAAAACAGCAGTGGTCAGGTTGAATATGTTCAATGTTCAAAGACAGCAGTGGTCAGCTTGAATATGTTCAATGTTCAAAGACAGCAGTGGTCAGCTTGAATGTGTTCAATGTTCAAAGACAGCAGTGGTCAGCTTGAATGTGTTCAATGTTCAAAGACAGCAGTGGTCTTTTTGAAAATGTTCAAAAGCAGCAGTGGTCAGCTTGAATATTTTCAATGTTCAAAGACAGCAGTGGTCAGCTTGAATATGTTTAATGTTCAAAGACAGCGGTGGTCAGCTTGAATATGTTTAATTTTCAAAGACAGCAGTGGTCAGCTTGAATATGTTCAAAGACAGCAGTGGTCAGCTTGAATATGTTTAATGTTCAAAGACAGCAGTGGTCAGCTTGAATGTGTCAATGTTCAAAAACAGCAGTGGTCAGCTTGAATATGTTCAAAGACAGCAGTGGTCAGCTTGAATATGTTCAAAGACAGCAGTGGTCAGCTTGAATATGTTCAAAGACAGCAGTGGTCAGCTTGAATATGTCAATGTTCAAAAACAGCAGTGGTCAGCTTGAATATGTTCAAAGACAGCAGTGGTCAAAGCAGTGGTCAGCTTGAATGTGTTCAATGTTCAAAGACAGCAGTGGTCAGCTTGAACATATTTTAAATGTTCAAAAACAGCAGTGGTCAGCTTGAATATGTTCAATGTTCAAAGACAGCAGTGGTCAGCTTGAATATGTTCAATGTTCAAAGACAGCAGTGGTCATCTTGAATATGTTCAATGTTCAAAGACAGCAGGGGTCAGCTTGAATATGTTCAATGTTCAAAGACAGCAGTGGTCAGCTTGAATATAATCAATGTTGAAAGACAGCAGTGGTCAGCTTGAATATATTCAATGTTCAAAGACAGCAATGGTCAGCTTGAATATGTTCAAAGACAGCAGTGATCAGCTTGAATATGTTCAAAGACAGCAGTTGTCAGCTTGAATATGTTCAATGTTCAAAGACAACAGTGGTCAGCTTGAATGTGTTCAATGTTCAAAGACAGCAGTGGTCAGCTTGAATATGTTCAATGTTCAAAGACAGCAGTGGTCAGCTTGAATATGTTCAATGTTCAAAGACAGCAGTGGTCAGCTTGAATATGTTCAATGTTCAAAGACAGCAGTGATCAGCTTGAATATGTTCAATGTTCAAAGACAGCAATGGTCAGCTTGAATATGTTCAAAGTTGAAAGACAGCAGTGGTCAGCTTGAATATATTTAATGTTCAAAGACAGCAATGGTCAGCTTGAATATGTTCAAAGACAGCAGTGGTCAGCTTGAATATATTTAATGTTCAAAGACAGCAATGGTCAGCTTGAATATGTTCAAAGACAGCAGTGGTCATCTTGAATATGTTCAAAGACAGCAGTGGTCAGCTTGAATATGTTCAATGTTCAAAGACAGCAGTGGTCAGCTTGAATATGTTCAATGTTCAAAGACAGCTAAGATTGTTGGTATCTCCATAGAGTTTGTCCAAGAGTGGTATTAGTGATGACCAATGGTCACTCTAAGGTTGTTGGTATCTCCATAGAGTTTGTCCAAGAGTGGTATTAGTGATGACCAGTGGTCACTCTAAGGTTGTTGGTATCTCCATAGAGTTTGTCCAAGAGTGGTATTAGTGATGACCAGTGGTCACTCTACGGTTGTTGGTATCTCCATAGAGTTTGTCCAAGAGTGGTATTAGTGATGACCAGTGGTCACTCTAAGGTTGTTGGTATCTCCATAGAGTTTGTCCAAGAGTGGTATTAGTGATGACCAGTGGTCACTCTAAGGTTGTTGGTATCTCCATAGAGTTTGTCCAAGAGTGGTATTAGTGATGACCAGTGTGCTTTCTGTTCTTCATTTGTTGGGCACTTTTGCAGCAGATGTTCAGCAGTCATTTTATCGGTGCAGCAGATACACTCATACACTCATGACAAAAATATGAAAACATTCTTGTTCATATTAACCATAGGATTTATATGTTGGTATTGCACAATTATCTCTTAATGACATGTTGGTATTGGACAATTATCTCTTAATGATATGTTGGTATTGAACAATTATCTCTTAACAATATGTTGGTATTGGACAATTATATTTTAATGATATGTTGATATTAGACAATTATCTCTAAATGATATGTTGGTATTGGACAATTATCTCTAAATGATATGTTGGTATTGGACAATTATCTCTTAATGATATGTTGGTATTAGACAATTATCTCTAAATGATGTGTTGGTATTGAGTGGCAGCCATCTTGCTTTGCTTCACATGTGACTGGATTTAATATTAAGGGAGTTTCTTTTCTCTTATTTTTATAGTTTCATGTTCTCTACTTAATTCTCATTTTCTTTCCCTCCTGTCTCTTGTTTGTCTGTCCCTGACGAAGGCCTTGTGGCCGTAACGTAGGTTTTTCTTGTCCTTCTCCTTGTAAGACGTATTACTATTTGTGTGTGTGTGTGTGTTTTTTTTTTTTTTTTTTTTTTTTTTTTTCAACTGTTGGTATTGGACAATTATCTCTACAGAATATGTTGGTATTGGACAATTATTTCTAAATGATATGTTGGTATAAGACAATTATCCCTAAATGATATGTTGGTATTAGACAATTATCTCTAAATGATGTGTTGGTATTAGACAATCATCCCTAAATGATATGTTGGTATTAGACAATCATCCCTAAATGATGTGTTGATATTAGACAGTTATCTCTAAATGAAGTGTTAATGTTAGACCATATCTCTAAATGATGTGTTGATATTAGACAATCATCCCTAAATGATGTGTTGATATTAGACAGTTATCTCTAAATAATGTGTTGATATTAGACAATTATATCTAAATGATATGTTGGTATTAGACAGTTATCTCTAAATGATGTGTCGATATTAGACCGTATCTCTAAATGATGTGTTGATATTAGACAATCATCCCTAAATGATGTGTTGATATTAGACAGTTATCTCTAAATGATGTGTTGATATTAGACAGTTATCCCTAAATGATGTGTTGGTAATAGACAATTATCTCTAAATGATGTGTTGTTATTATTAGACCGTATCTCTAAATGATGTGTTGTTATTATTAGACCGTATCTCTAAATGATGTGTTGTTATTATCAGACCGTATCTCTAAATAATGTGTTATTATTAGACTGTTATCTCTAACAGATTATTACTTGTAAAATGGGGAAAATCGGATGATGAGCAGTGCCCCCTGTGCCAGGGTAGGCAGACACTTGAACACGTGCTCTCAGCGTGTAAGGTGTCATTAGGGCAAGGGCGATACACTTGGCGCCATAACAAAGTGCTAAATGAGCTTGCTGCGACAATAGCTCTGGCAAGGATGAAGGTGAATAGCAAACCCAGGCCGAGCACGGCAAATACATACTTTCTGAGGGCAGGAAAGTCAGCACACCCCAAACCGAGTAAACCTGGTAGCAGTTTACCATCTCTTCTTGATTGTGCAAACGACTGGGAGATGGCGGTAGACCTACCTGGACGAGGGGCATATCCAGAGAGTATCAGAAAATCGCGGAGACGGCCGGACATAGTGCTTCATTCTTCAGCAATGCTTCAGGTCATACTGATTGAACTGACCATGCCATTTGAATCCAGATTGGACGAGCAACATTCGTTCAAAGCGGCCAAGTATAGTGATCTGGCCGCGGATCTGAGACACGATGGGTTCACTGCAAGAGTCATGGCTGTTGAGGTGGGCGCAAGAGGGCTGGTGGCTGCATCAGTGTATGATCTATTGAAACTGTTGGGGCTGATGGGACAGTCGAGAACAAGGGCACTGAAGAGGCTTAGTGAAACTGCCAAAAAGGCATCAGGCTGCTGTGGAACAACCGCAATGGGCAATGGAAATCGTGACAGTAAATGCTGCGGTACAGAAAACACCAGGAATTTTTCTAAGTCCACAATACTTTGAGATTTTTGGTGTACTAGTGAAAGGGCTGTGACTGAGGGGCAACAGGCGGTGTATATTATAAGAGGTGTTAGGCACAGAATTTCAGTGGCTAGCGCCCAGTGGCTAGCCTCGTCGGCTTTGCGCAGGTATCTCAGTGTGTGTCCTTAGTTGTGATGTTGATAAAGGTGCAGAAGCCACCAAATGATAATGGCTGATTATCCTACCAAATGTTGAGGGTGGATGTATCACCACTAGACACCAGAGATGATGAAGGCGCAGAAGTATGGTGTCTTTGGTCTGGTTTGTGTATATGTGGAGTCAAGCAGGTAGCAGTAAAGTAGAGTCCACACAGGACGTCACATAAACTCACGACGTAGAAAGTCAATGAATGTTATAACTGCCAGTGACGTTTCCATCATTTATTGGGACGCTACAATGACAAGATGTGTAGACATTAACATGTAGAACAGTCTTCATTATATCGACATAGTCAGCACAACATTCGACAGCAGACAGCATAATAATGGTGAATCAAATCATGGGCTTCAATGCATCATAAACGACTGTAAATATATTCAGGTGTGGAAACCATCATCCTTTTCTATAACAGTCGATATCTTTATAAATGTATAAATGTAGGAAATTAAATCCTTCTCCTTCCCTGACCTCCAGCAAGACAGGCACGACTTCTGGAGTATCAAGTAATGTCCTCTGATTTCCTTAAATAACAACAGTATCAAACCTAGACTGACATAGAACCGCCAGAGCAGTAAAGTCCAACAAGCAGATAGCCTTTAGGACATGCATCAACCCGATGCATAACAACATGGTGATTCGTGAGTTGAAAGCTTCTCATAACGTCGACTCTTCCCCGCCCAGGGAAAGTTGACAACTAGGCACAAAAGGTCAATCATAAAAGTTAGCGACAATGATAATCAAATGTAGAGTAATTACCTTCTCTTCAAGAATCAGTACACAACTCACTCGCCTCCAGGCGCTTTGAATCACAAAAAGGAAATATCATCTGAGATGAACACTATAGAGGACTTCCATTTCCCGAACAATATAATCATGACAGACGCTGAAAAACGCGTCTGTCTCACTCGACAAAATCTGTGGCACTGCCGGGCGGAAGCTGGTACAAAACCACAACCAAACAACAGACATGCGCAGAACCGTTCGACTTGAATACAATTCACACAACGTCGAAGCTATGGGCACATTCTAAGAACTACACTAAAAATCGAGCCTTATAAGGATAGGAAATAACTATCGACGCAGGTTGCAAACGTTTACAAGAAAAGTGGGCCTGAGCGCTCCATAAATGGACATGACCCAACATCGGTCAACCCGCAATAATATCGGCAACCGAAGGGCATAAGAACAGGTAACCACCTAAAGTAAAACGTAACTCCAATTCCAAGAGTTATATACCTTGCATTAGAAAAAATTGAGTACACAGATAACATGGTGAAATTCTTATGTGTAACAGATGTGCGACGGAACGAACGGAATAATTTGTCTTCTCTTTGTTACTTTCACAATTGCCTCCACGGCTGGCGGAGTTGTGGATTTTAAAGTTGCTACCATAAGTGAAATGGGTTCATTTTCGATACAAGACAACAGGAGGCTGAGACGCTTGGGAGTCATGACCCAAGTGGGCCTGCCCCCCTTAGAGTGTAAAGGAGTATATCGGGCCGAAACACTTGTCGGATGTGGGGACTGCTTCTGATGATCAGATTGCCTCCTGTTGTATCACTCTGTAAAGAGTTTCCTATCATCATCTCAGTTATCTCTAAATGATATGTTGGTATTAGACAATTATCTCTAAATGATGTGTTGTTATTATTAGACCGTATCTCTAAATGATGTGTTGTTATTATTAGACCATTATCTCTAACAGATTATTACTTGTAAAATTTATAATTTGTAAATACAGTTGTTTTGGTTTTCCTTTTGTTTATTTAAGGGTTCCCTCTTGGCGCCAGGGACTTACAACTATAAGTCCTTTACAAAGGAGCTGTTAAATAAAGTCACCGGCTTGAAGGGACCATACAAACTTTTCACAGCAGAGAGGGATGATCCAATTGTTGCAGGATACCAAGCTGCCCCTGTAAATATCTCCATCTGATTTACTGTGATATCTTCCTTATAGCTTTAAAATACTTTGACATTTTTCATTTAATTTTAACTCCTAAAAGACATGTGGCCAGTATTCAGGGCTGATCTTGCCAGGTTCTTAAAGGCCAGGAAGCCAGTGTTTGTTTTGTGTTGCCCCAATTTCATATTTTGTTACTCCTCATTCAAATTCCTTTACAACTATCTGTTAATTTATTACATTACTGAACTTTAAAAAAATTCGTGAAAATAACAGCATTTTGATGCTGTGTGAAAACAGGAAGCGATACAAATTTCCTGCAATTAATCTTTGTAAATGCATCACATCCTTTTAGAGTTAATATAGTTTGACATTTTGTATGTCATTTTAAAATAGATATGTCATTAAAATTAACACTAGGGCTGCCAGGAATGTATATATATATATTAAATATGCTTTTTTTAGTATTTTTTTAATGGTTATTCAGCACCTCTGGATAAAAATAAAACTCTGGCATGTTATGAGAACAGACAATTTTGAATATCTGGTGACAGCAGGACAAAAAGTATAAGGAAGAAAGAAGCTACAGTACAATATAACATCATGGTATGAAGAAAGTCAACACAAGCAAGAAAGAAGCTACAGGACAATATAACATCATGGTATGAAGAAAGTCAACACAAGAATTGATGAACTTTTCTTTTTACAGAGTGGTGCAAAAGTAGGAATACACTTTAATAACATAAATGTTTTTATTTTATTTGTTACTTTATTAGTATGTAGAAATACACTTTATTTACATGTACTTCATATATTTTTACTATGCATGCACTTATTCTATATTATAAGTATTAATTATTTTGTAATAACGAATGAATAAAAAATTTTACAGAAACTGTGTACCTACTTTTGCACTACCCTGTATTGTATGAGGAACAACATAATGACAACCAGAAAGATGCAGAATTTCATAAATGGATGCTTGTGTAGAGTATAAGGATTGAAATGATATGACTGTTAAGGAAAGATCTGCAGAGATATGATCACCTTTGGCAGTTGGAATGATATTTGCAAATGATTAGATCACCTCAGGGGCGCATGTCAATTATGACTGAAGGGCAACTATTATTATCAGATCAATAGTTCAGTTACCATCTCTACATCTAAGGTTGATTGCAAGCAATGTCTTCAGTCTCTTGCTTTGCTGCGTGCTACAATAAGCTCTTTTCTATCCATATTTTGATGTTATCCTCCCACTTATAGCATTGTCTTCCCATTGCTCATTTGCCTTCAACGTTTCCTCCTATTATGGTTTCCAGAAAGGTTTTATGCCTCTTTATATGTCCTATATTGGAGCATCTGACTGACTATGGTACAGAACACGGTGACGTCACGCTCCAGTCTACCCATCTGTAGATGGTGTCACAGGGTTGTTAGAAGGCTTTGTCAAAGTTTTTTTTTCCCTCAAAATTGCTTACTTTTATCTTCCTTTACCTCTATCTGTTTCTCTAGGAAATATTTCTTTTTCTTTGTCTTTTGTCCTCGTAAGACGAATCACCTTTTTTTCGATTTTTTTTCATACCCATCTATAGGAAATATTTGCACCTGTGTTTTTCTCTATCCATTTTTTGGTAATGTCTTCACTAATAGACCTGCGATTTGATCCATATGCAATCTTCTTGTGCAAAGGCACAATTAACAATTCTTTTCTAGGGACCTCCGATTTCTGCATTTAATTGAAACCCAAGGGTTCACAGAGTATTGGATGCCTGCTGGGTTGGTCAAACCACAGCGAAATGACACGGTCGTAAATTGTCTGAGAGAGGGAAATTAATTGAACTTTCCTGAAATGATAAAGATCTCCCTGTTTTAACTTCATGCGAGAAAATTCAAAGTTTTGAAATTACTTTGCTAAGAAACTGTTGGAAGAGATGCAGGCTTTTAGAAGAGAAGCATCAAGCTCCACAATATCAACATTTATATGTGCCGTGAGTATAACTACATTCTAATTCTTAAGCAGCAGATAACAGTCTTGAGCGGTAAGTAGAATCTCAGTATTTGCTTAAGTATATATCAAGGGATTAATTAATTAATGTAAAGTGTAAAATACTTTATATTGCACTTTAATTTGTATACATTTTTTTATAGTTATTTTGCGTTTATGTATTATGACTGATATAATTGATGTATTGTAATAATGTAAATACTAACTGATATCTAAAGGGCACTCCTTACAAATAATGAAGGACGCTGTTGTGAACGAGTGAAGGAAATAACATTCCTGCAGTGCAGTCATGCATGGACGCACACAGCCAGGCGTGTATGCTTTTAGCAATAATTGACCAGACTTAACCTGACTAGTTGCGAGGCTACTGCTAGACAGGAATTTGTAAACAAACAGACAGTCCCCTTTAAGAAAAGATTGATGAGCATGATTAGGTAAATATATTATTAGGCACCATTCTGAGACAAAAATGTCCAGAGTGGCTGTAGTTAATAAATCTGTATAAAACAGAAGATTGATTATCTGTATTATTTTTTCCACAGTGCAAGTGCAGAATCCTGGCTATTTCACAGCAACAAGATGCTGATCTCTGGTTTTTAATTACTGTAATTTGTTGCGAGAAAACTGCACAATGAAAACCCTTCCCGGCAGAGCAGATCCTAACAGAGTTTACAGCACCAGTGGAATTCTGGATTTTTATCGAAGTTCTTGCTGTGTGAGAAAAACGCATAGTTGCTCGATGCTACAAGAGAACAAGCGCTTACTTCTCAAAACCTCCAGTAGTGATCACAAGCCAACAACCCAAAGCATTCAACAGCATATAAGTATCAACATCTCGTCAACATCACTATATCAACATCACTTCACAATCAGGTTAACAAAAAGCCTAGTCATCTCTAGGACCGTAGCCCACTTTGAAGCACATTATCCAGTGGGAAATTCCTGCCTACTGTGACGTCCAAGAGAAGTCCGAGTGGCTAACAGATAAGTTAACATAAACATCAAGCCAAAGGTCAGAGTTCACTTTCAAAGAAATAGCCAAAACTCCATCAGTGAGGAAAATAGCCTGTTATGACAACTTAAAATACTGAGAGTATTCACAATTCTTTTATAAGTTAATGTTCAGAACAAACTGTCATTCTGCGCCTCAGAACAGGACACAACCACCTCCGCAGCTACATGAATACAAAATTCAAGATTGGCAATTCAGCCATGTGTACATGTGGACAGTCACCCCAGACTGCGGAGCATGTACTTCAAGATTGCCCCGAATATGATATATTGAGGCAAACCCACTGGCCCAGAGAAACAACACTGGAAGCAAAACTATACGGACCTCTGTATGAACTACAAAAGACAGTGAAGTTTATACAAGAAACAACATTGCAGATATAGAAAGAAGAAGATAAGTTAATGTCATAACTTTCTTTTATATCTTCTTTTATTTATTTTTTTTCTAACTACATGATAACATTGATTTGATTTTCTTCTGTAATTAAAATCATTTTGAACAGTTGAAAACTTACAATCATTCTGAGTTCAACTTGGTAAATTGTAAATTCTGTTTAAAAAAGACAACATACTCTCCATCCTTGTACGACTTCTACTGTTACTACCTATGTCTTCTTTCAAAAGATTCAGTAGGAAAGAGTTATTCGCCGCCAGAGAAATATAAGACTTAGTAGTTTGAAAGGTGACACCAACCTGTGCCCTTCTGTCAACTCTTTCACTCAACACTGGCTCACCTGTATGAACACTAGTGTGTAATGGTCTATTTGCTTCAGACACATCTTCCTTCCTATATCTCTAAGTAATCTGCGACAGATGGGTACCTGACTCTACTTTAGAGTTAGGGAAGGCAAAGGTGGCAAGGCAGGAAACTGGTGTTTGCACCCATTGATGATGGACCTAGTCTTTAACACTTCACACCACTACAGCAGTATCTGCTGTTACCTTGACCTTATATTGTTTGTCTTATTTTTGAGGTCATTCGTTCCTTCTGATTTCCTCTAGCTTTTCTAGAACTTCTTGATTTTTCTTCCTTTTCCATGAGATTCTTGAAGACAAATTGACAGAAACAAAAGGAAAATAATATATCAATAAAGACAATCAATACCCTTTTGCTCCCCAAGGAGCATAGGCCTTCAACAAACACGCTCCAAGTTCTTATGTAACATGCTGTCAGCTCAAGGGTTTTCAGTGTCTTTTGCATCATTTTCATTTCTGTCTCTACTTCTCTTCTCCATGTTCTCTTTGGTCTGTCTCTACTTCTCTTTACCTTTAGGAGGGGATTCCAGAATAAGAACCACCTTGATATGCTATCAGCAGGTTTCCCCAATATGTGTCCTATCCATCGTCGGCATCTTCTCATCTCTTATTCCACTGGCATTTGTCCGGTTCTTGTCATCAGTTTCACATTGGTGATCTTGTCTGGTTCTTGTCATCAGTTTCACATTGGTGATCTTGTCTGGTTCTTGTCATCAGTTTCACATTGGTGATCTTGTCTGGTTCTTGTCATCAGTTTCACATTGGTGATCTTGTCTGGTTCTTGTCATCAGTTTCACATTGGTGATCTTGTCTGGTTCTTGTCATCAGTTTTACATTGGTGATCTTGTCTGGTTCTTGTCATCAGTTTCACATTGGTGATCTTATATGCAAGCACTGATTTATGAAAGTCTGTATTTTTTGGGTTGGTTTTGTTGTTTTTCATGTTTTAGAGCCATACAATAGGACTAATAAGAGGACATGCACACCATCTTAGCTGGCAGATGCTGGAGCTGGGTTGGCCATGTCCTCAGAAGAGACCCCGATGCCATCACAAGAACAGCTATGCTTTGGACCCCTGAAGGAAAACGAAAGAGTGGAGTTAGGTTATACCTTGAAGAAGACAAACAGAGAGTGTTGAATCTTCTCATGGTGCATTTTTTTGGAAAATATGGAAACGGCACACACTGCCACAATGGAAGCTAAATTAAACACACAGGCCATTACATATTTTCATGGTGCATTGACCATAAATCATGCTAAGTTTGACATCAAAGATCCAATCCAGTTTAAATGGAATTGGAAGGAATGAAAGGTCTACAAGAGATTTAGTGACTTCTTCAGGACGCGCAGCAGACATAGAACAATATAATTATTTCCTGTCACGTTTTGGTGGTTACTTGGTCATATTTGCTTGGTCATATTCTTATATTTTTTGTTGTAGAGAGCTCCTACAGAAACTGATGCTATAGCTTCTTCATTTATCCATCCAGTGAAATATTAGAATATTCCTTTATATCAAGCTTTCTCTATTTTAATTTCTAAAGCTAGTGTTTACCTCCTGAAATAAATGATATCATGATACATGATAACTCATGTTACATGATGGAGCTGGGTTATATGCAACATTAAAATGTCGCAGGCTCCACATGCAAGAAAAGAATAGCCAAACTGCAAAGTTTTAGAAGACATCACAGGGTAAAGGTCACTTATTAGAGCTGCATGAATCTGGCAACCTCATCATTCAAGGTCAGATTATTACTGCAGAAACCACTGCTGCAGACGTCCAGTAGTGTTCATGTGTAGGCTGCTGTAATGGTGGCTTCATGCTCCATTGGGAGGCAAAAAGGAAATGATGAAGGTGATGGTGCTGGTGACGATGATGATGATGATTATACAATTTTTGTTTTGGTTTGTTAGTTATTAATTTTGTGTTTAAATGCACGAGAACATATTTTTAAATATTTGTGAATGTTTGCCTATCTGAGTGTTCCAAGAACTGAAGTTATAATTTTTTGCTTGTTGACAGAAACAGACTCCTGTTGGACCATGTCATTATAATATTAAGAGCTTTGTGGATGAACTCTGTAACCCAAAATGCCACTCTCGAGGTCGTTTTGGCAAGTTAGCTCAGTACCCAGAAGTTCCCACTGAAAGGATTCTCCTTTTTTCACATACACATCATCCTTACATAAAGGTGAGTTAAATGTAAGAGCTTTTTCTATAAACTAGCTAGAGCAAATGCATCTCTTGATATACGAGTAAGCAGTCTTGAGGGTAGAAGCAGAAGTAAAATGGTATTGTCATAACTAACTTCAGAATTTCAATTATGGAATCAGCAATGGTGTTAACTGTATTTCTTTATCTGCCAGGATACACCTGGTCCAGGTGCATACACCACAAAGGAATTTCCCAAACATAAAACTGTCAACACTCCAGGATTTTTGTCATCTTCAAAACGAGATGACAAACTGGCACAAAAGTTCTTCACTAGAAGTTCCGTAAAGTAGTTTTTTTTTGCTAAAATGGCTTTTTATTTCTGTATCAGCTTTGGTACAAAATGTCAAACAATTCTTCATTCAAAAGTTTGACTTGTCTAGTACATTTTTGCTCAGCACATTCCAAAATGTATGCACAGACACATTAATATTTGCCTTTTTTTAAATATTCAGATGACACATGCAAACATGAGAGCATCAGAATCACACACATTTTTAATTTGATGGTGTAAATTAATGTATCAAGCTTTTACTTTCATTAAATAATGCATCTTTCATTCATTCAGAGTCTAGTAGGTCCTGGTCGCTACAGCATAGAGAAATACGACGACAAGCGGCATGTGAATGGTCATACCAGCGTATTCAGGTCCAAGACAGGGAAACCAAGTCTACAAATGTCAAAATTTTTACAGTAAATAATTTTGTTTCTATATATGTACAAAATAATCTTTACTCATCTTTCTTTGTTCAGTGTTATTTGTGTTTTGGTGAATAGTTTAGCTGTTTTAGTCATAAGTAGTATGGCTGTTTTGGTAATAAGTTTGGCTGTTTTGGTAAATAGCTTGGCTGTTTTGGTAAAATGTTTGGCTATTTTGGTAAATAGTTTGGCTGTTTTGGTAAATAGTTTGGCTGTTTTGGTAATAAGTTTGGCTGTTTTGGTAAATAGTTTGGCTGTTTTGGTAAATAGTTTGGCTGTTTTGGTAAATAGTTTGGCTGTTATGATAATAAGTTTGGCTGTTTTGGTAAATAGTTTGGCTGTTTTGGTAATTAGTTTGTCTGTTTTGGTAAATAGTTTGGCTGTGTTGGTAAATAGTTTGGCTGTTTTGGTAAATAGTTTGGCTGTTTTGGTAATTAGTTTGTCTGTTTTGGTAAATAGTTTGTCTGTTTTGGTAAATAGTTTGGCTGTTTTGGTAAATAGTTTGGCAGTTGTGGTAAATAGTTTGGCTGTTTTGATAATTGGTTGAAAAAAAAAAAAAAAAACACACACACACCCACACAATTGTAATACGTCTTACAAGGAGAAGGACAAGAAAAACCTACGTTGCGGCCTCAAGGCCTTCGTCAGGGACAGACAAACAAGAGACAGGAGGGAAAGAAAATGAGAATTAAGCAGAGAACATGAAACTATAAAAATAAGAGAAAAAAACTCCCTTAATATTAACTCTTTAAGCCCCAAGAGCCAGTATACTGTACTTCCCGCTAGACCCATTTGGCCCAATCAACAGTATACTGGCTTTCGTATCTCTTGATCCTTTCTAGGGCTGTTTTCTAATTTTGACAACTCAAAAATGCTATAGCCATCCATTATGGACTTTTGTTATTTATGAATATGAACATTTAAAAAAAATTATTTCCACACAAAAACAATAAAAACATACTGGTATGGCCATTTTTGTTTTGGCCAAACCCACCTTTTTGCTTGGGACTGAAAGAGTTAAGTCCAGTCACATGTGAAGCAAAGCAAGATGGCTGCCACTAAACCGGAAAGAGGAAGTTGATAGTACATAAAAAAAAGAAATAATGAAAACAAGCACTGGAAAAGAGTGAGAAAAAGGTAATCAATAAATAATAAATAAAATATAAATAAATAAATAATAAAAAAAAAAAAATTTAAAACAAATAAATAAAAATAAAAACTAAATAAAGAAATAAATAAAATAAAAAATAATAAAGGAAAAAAATAATTAAAAAAAAAAAAATTTAAATAAAATAAAATAAATAAAAAAAGAAAAAAAAAAAAAAGGGTGATCGCATCAAAGTAGAAAGTCATAATACAACAGGGACTCGATAGAGAAAGGCGTCTCAGACAAAAGAATGTTGGGTATTCAAACCGTGTGGTTTGAGGCAACCCATAAGATGGATGAGGCGTTGTTCCTGGCAAAACCGACTGTTGGCATCCGAGGAACAGTATCTGATGGCTGTCACCTGGATGTCAGTGGCACCGTGGTGGTCAGGGCCATTGAAGTGGATGGCCACAGGTGTGGAATTAAACTGAGAGATGTCATAGAGGTGTCTGCAGAATCGGTCGCCCAGTCGTGTGCCCGTTTGGCCGATGTACGTAATGGTGCAACGTTTGCATATAATAGCATAAATGACATTGCGTGACTCACATGTGAAGCCATGGGTGATGGTGAACTTGGCGTTAGGGAACGAGACTGAACGTGTTCGTTGACGGTTTTCAGACAGCTGACATTTTTGTCCCGTCTATATGCCAGCTGTATTATGTCACCAAATGGACAAAAGTGGTTGACGGTTCATGGGGGACCTGGATTGCAGTTGTAGCATTCTTAAGTTCAAAAAATGGACATGTGACAATCCCAAGAAGCAATAAATAATTTGTGTCATCTCTCGGTTAAAATAGGTCTCCAAATAAATGCCTCTAAAACTAAAGCTATGAACTTTTCTAACGAGACCTTTGATATCATCTTGAACGGGGAAAAACTACAGAAAGTTGAAAGTTTCAATTATTTAGGCAGTAAAATGACTCAGGATGGTTCCATACTAGAATTGCTTTGGCAGCTAGCGCCTTCAATAGATTATCTAACATTTGGAAATTACGATCATTGAATATACGGCTTCGTCTGTTTACATACGGCTGTGAGAGTTGGAAAATAACAAAATCATTGGAGAACAAGCTGAATACATTCGAGAACAAATGTCTTAGAAAACTCATGAACATCAGTTGGAAAGAATTCAAGACTAATCGACAAATAAGAGAAGACTCTAGGCAGAAATATGTCCCGACTATATAAGGAAAAGACAATATATTCATGTCCTACGTCAAAACCAGTCTATCATTGCCTGCAAGGAACAATGGCTCCTAAATAATGCTTCCAACGCTAAATGCTTGTTTTGATATTATATTAGTTATGCCAGCAAGGGTGGCTCACTAAATGCTTCCCGCTAAATGCTTGTTTTGATAATAAGTTTGGCTGTTTTGGTAATATGTTTGGCTGATTTGGTAATAAGTTTGGCTGTTTTGGTAAATAGTTTTGACGGTGCAGATTATGCTGGCTTGGTCATGTCCACTGCATGGAAGATGGTCACATCCCCAAGGATATTTTCTATGGACAACTGGCACATGGCAAAAGAACAACCAGGTAACCACAGCTGAGGCTCATAGATGTGTGCAAGAGAGACAGGAGGGCACTGGACATAAATTCAGCAACCTGGGAGGACAAAGCTGCTGATCAAACCAAGTGGAGATGCTCCCTATGACACCACCTCAGACTGAGCAAAAAAAAAGCTCTTACAACAAGCAGAAGAGAAAAGAACATGCTGAAAGGAACACCAGAAAAAAAAAAGCAGCTGAAGGCTATCACCTTGAGGTTGCTTTATCGCCATAGTCAGTCATGACTGAAGGAGGCTAGGAAGACAAGCCAAAATGGAACTCGCTGATGAGCAAAAGTTGCATCCTTATGTTCCACTTGTGACTGACTGACTGTCAGAGTGACATAGCATGAAATAGGAGGAAGTCTCCATCACAACTCTTCGGTGACACCTGTCTATGTTCAGTGACTAGTTGTGTACAAGTCCTGCTGTCTCTGTTAGCTGACATGTTGTAAATTGGTCTTTGTTCTCTAACTGATGTTGTATATTGGTCTTTGTTGACTAACTGATGTTGTATATTGGTCTTTGTTCACTAACATGTTGTATATTCCTTTATGCACTAACTGATGTTGTATATTGGTCTTTGTTGACTAACTGATGTTGTATGGTCTTTGTTCACTTACTGATGTTGTATATTTGTCTTTGTTCACTAACTGATGTTGTATATTGGTCTTTGTTCAGTGACTAGTTGTGTACAAGTCTTGCTGTCTCTGATAACTGACTGATGTTGTATATTGGTCTTCGTTCTCTAACTGATGTTGTATATTGGTCTTTGTTGACTAACTGATGTTGTATATTGGTCTGTGTTCACTAACATGTTGTATATTCCTTTATTCACTAACTGATGTTGTATATTGGTCTTTGTTCACTAACTGATGTTGTATGTTGGTCTTTGTTCACTAACTGACGTTGATATCTGTCTCATGTTACTGAATGCAGCTTAGGTCATTCCTACTTCGATCATGATTTTTGTTTCACATGTGCCATCTTCTGTTATTATGTGCCCAAGGTATGAGAAACTTTTGATTTGTTCTTGTATCATCGTTATTATTTTGAAAGTTGGTTTTTCATATATTTTGCTGATTATCGTAGTTCATGTTTTCTCAGTGTTAATGTCTGCCCCAGATTCATGACTGATGTTATTTTCTTGCTTCACTAGTTCTTGCAATGTTTGTTCACTTTCAGCTAACAAAACTGTATCATCTGTATATCTAAGGTTGTTTACAGACCTTGCCTGATGTTTAGTTCTAGCATTTCTTCTATACAGTTGACATTATTTTTGTTAATGTGTAGATGCTAAATAGAAAAAGTGACAATACACATGTTTGTCTCACTTTTCATTGTATATCAATACATGGGGAGTAATTCTTGCCAGGTCTTACTTGCAGGACGTCTGTATCAAAGTCCTCATGCTTTTGTAGCAATGGTTTCTGTATCAGTCTGTTTCATCATGTGAGGTTGCCAGGCTCATGTACAACCTCACATTAGTCACTTCTTGTGGCATGATTGAGTCATGTACAACCTCACATTAGTCACTTCTTGTGGCATGATTGAGTCATGTACAACCTCACATTAGTCACTTCTTGTGGCATGATTGAGTCATGTACAACCTCACATTAGTCACTTCTTGTGGCATGATTGAGTCATGTACAACCTCACATTAGTCACTTCTTGTGGCATGCTTGAGGAAGCAGTAGACCAGTTCTTTCTGTGTTGCCTCAGAGACCAATATGGTGACTGTCCCAGTTTGTCCCCAGTATGTTTTATTACATGGTGACTGTCCTAGTTTGTCCCCAGTAAATGTTACTATATGTGGACTGTCCTCATTTGTCCCCAGTATATGTTATTACATGGTGACTGTCCCAGTTTGTCCCCAGTATATGTTACTGTATGTGGACTGTCCCTGTTTTTACATGGTGACTGTCCCAGTTTGTCCCCAGTATATCTTACTATATGTGGACTGTCCCCGTATGTCCCCAGTATATGTTATTACATGGAGACTGTCTCATTTTGTCCCCAGTATATCTTACTACATGTGGACTGTCCCAGTTTGTCCCCTGTATTCGTTACTACATGGGGGCCTGTCACAGTTTGTTTCCAGTATATATTATTACTTGGGGACTGTCCCAGTTTGTCTTACTACATGGGGACTGTCCCAGTTTGTCCCCAGTATGTATTACTACATGGGGACTGTCCCAGTTTGTCCCCAGTAAGTATTACTACATGGGGACTGTCCCAGTTTGTCCCCAGTATATGTTACTACATGTGGCATGTTCCAGTTTGTGCCCAGTATATGTTACTAGTCTTTTGTCTTTTCCATCTAGACGTATTTCTGCATGACATTTCATTCACATACTCATATATGATTTTTTTTTTTTCAGAAACATCTCAGAGTCTTTTATACTAATTTATTTTTTTCTTGCCTTACTTCTTTCTTTCTTTTTTACTTTCTGTCTGTCTGTTTATCTTTCAATCTTTCTTTCTTCAGAGTGTCTGCCATTGATTTATATGTATTTTTTGTTTACAATTTACAAGCCTTGAATTTCTTTCTTTAATAGTTCTAATATTAAAAGTGTGACATTTAAGCAGAAAATATTTTTTCTTTTCAGAATATAAAAATGTCAGAAAATAATAATTTTTTTTTTTTCAATATGAGGAAGGCAACCTTGTAATAACTTAATAAACTCAGTGCTAACATAAGAGCAAAAAGTAAATTTGGTTTTTCAAGAGAATAACATGAAAGTTTTTTAATAATTAAACTTTATTTTGTGAATAGTGATTTTTAATCTAGTTTTAATCTGTTGCAGAGCACGGCTTCAGACAAAACAAATGTGTGATGAAGTGAAGTGGTGTCAATCAAGACGCACAAAACGTTCAATTACTGACATGTAAGGCTGAAGGTGACATGTAAGGCTAAAGGTGGCATGTTAATTCAGTTAAAATATCTAGCATTATGGCTAAATTTCAAACCGATGATTGCAAGCTAAAATAAATGTCACATCCAAGTTGGCAGAATATCTTCTATTATTCTAAGTTTTTATACTTTTAGTATATAGCATTGTGTTATAGGATTTTGTATCAGAGGTTTGTGAATAGGATACCCTTCCTAAAACAAGGACAGTCTTTACAACTGAGCTTACTAAAAAGGGGACACTAATCACATCTAACAAGAGGACACAGTGATGACATTCACCAAAAGTGAAGTGAGGTAGAATCCTTATGCTCTCTGACCAGTTTAACCAGCTTGCATGTCAATCAATCAATATCTTTTAACTCCCTAAGGAGCAGAGGCCTTAGTTTGCATGTAGTACATTTAAAATAAAACACAAAAAAGTTCTTCGACTCAAAAAAATCAGTCTACGTATAATATTTGCTGACATTATTCAGGCCACCTCTGTGTGTGGTTAGTCTTTTTCTACCACTCATCTTTCTTCAGTTAACTTCCTGCAGTTGAGCCCTAGCATATTTCTCTGTTGCTCACATTGTTTCCAGCTGAGACCTGTTTGTCATCACGTGATCATGGACATTTCTAGCAGGATATTTATTTCATACTGTACTCTAGAAGCAGTGAACATTTCAGTGACATAGCATTGTCTTCCCTTGATGTCTGGCTTGACAAAAGTTAAAACACCTCTTGTGTATTTGCATTATGGGAAAAAAAAATAGCAAAAGGGATCTGGTCAGTTTTTAACAATTCTGAATGTCACTGAATGTTTTTAACAGTTCTAAATGAAACTTAATGTTTTTTAACAGTTCTGAATGACAGTCACTATTTTTAACAATTCTGAACGACAATCTATGTTTTTTTAAAACAATTCTAATGGTATTCAATGTTTTCTTAACAATTCTGAATTTATCAATACTTCCCCAAGGAGCATAGGCCTTCAACAAACACATATCAAGTCCTCCTGTCACATGCCAAGTCTTCCTGTCACATGCCAAGTCTTCCTGTCACATGACTTCAGCTCAAGTTCTTTCCAAGTTTTCCTCATCATTTTCATTTCTGTCTCCAGTTCTCTTTTCCATGTGTTTTTTTGGGTCTACCCCTGCCTCTCTTTCCCTGGGGGTTCCAGAACAAGGACTATTTTGTAATGCTATCTACAGGTTTCCTCAATGTGTGTCCTATCCATCACCAGCATCCTCTTCTCATCTCTTGTTCCACTGGCACGTATCTGGTTCTTGTCATGAGTTCACATTAGTGATCTTGTCATACCATTTCAATCCCTCTGTAATACGCCAGCACCCATTTGTGAAAATTCTGAATGTGACTCGATGTTTTTAACATTTCTGATTGACAATCCATGTTGTTAACAATTCTGAATGTGACTCATTGTTTTTTTAAATAATGCTGAATGGTGCTCAATGTGTTTTAAAGATTCTGAATGACAGTTAATGTTTTTAAACAATTCTGAATGGGCCAGTGTTTTTAGACTTTTCAAAATATTTTGTTTACTTTTGATATGCTAACAAAATACAAAACCTTTTATGATTACTTTAAGTTTTTGGCGTAATTGCAATTAAAAATTGTAAATAGCAATACTAATTCAATTTTTTCTGACTGTCTGTCTGCAGCAAGAAACAAATGAAGAACGAGTGAAGTAATGTTGATAAATTTTAATAGATTGTCTTACTTAAGACATTGGCAGAAATGTGTCAGTCATTTATAGTTTATATCTAAATTGATTAAGAACTAAGGCCTATAAATTGTTGTGAGGCTTAATGATGTGAAAAGTAAAAGTACCCACTGTTGCTGCAATAACATCTTCCAGTTAAGTGCAATATTTAATAAAATAATCTACATTTTGCCAATGAACTGTCCCTTCCTAGTGCTGTTTTATGTTCATCAATGTTCGTACAGTTTTGTTAATCAACACCATCTTTATTTGTCACAGAAACGTGTGCTCATGATGTGAATATTAAACATTCTGCTTCTCATTCTTCTTCGTCTTTTTTGAAAACAAGAAAATTTATCATTTTTGATTCTGAAAACTGACACATTCCTTTTGGCATGCCAGGAACGCATAAATGTTAACAACTAAAAAGATGTACAAAGTATCCGACATACGCGGAAGCACATATTCTTGTACTGAGATTTTAAAGTGTAAAAACAGGTTTACTTCCGAAGCAGATTAACATTAACTAAATAAATCATATGTACTTAACAATTTGCCAAAAATAATTCCAGAACACACAGATGTATGTCATTAGAATATTAGGTGTTACAGTGATGAATAATGTATATCAAAGAATTTTTGCAAATAATTTTGATGTAGGCACATTTTTCAACATTTGTCAGTCCACAAGGACAGTTTATTCAAGTCCCAAAAGTACGTTTATGAAAAAATAAAGTACGCTTGTCCACCCATGTCTAGGACATATGTTTCATTATTTGTCTTTACTCTCTCTTCACTGATATTAGTATTTTTTTTATTGGACTAGAGTCTTCTCCCCTGTGTAGCTTCCATGGGGGGGGGGGGGGGGAGGGAGGGGGGGGGGGAGGCGGGGAGATTTCTCTCTGTAGAGACAAAGTATTTTCCTCACCACTAAAGTATTTTCCTCACCACTAAAGTATTTGTCCCGTGTAGATCTGGGGATGTATGAGAGGAAGGAGAAAGAATAGGACTGCTACAGCTGAGGCATGTTGTACATGGCAACTAATGTGAGGTTGTGCAGGCGGGTGGCAACTCCCATCATGTAAGACAAATAACCACTGAGATTTCTGCTGCAAGATCATGTGACTGTTTAGTTGAGGCTTCCTGTAAGTGTACTAGTTGTAGTGGTGGCTTTATGCTTCATTAGAAGCACAACAGAAAATGATGATGATGACTGTGAACAGAGATGTGAAAACATGCAACTTTCAGCTGACTTATTAAACATTACAGCTGTGTAGTCGTAGTCTCAGTTGGATTGTAGATGATGATGATGACTGTGAACAGAGATGTGAAAACATGCAACTTTCAGCTGACTTATTAAACATTACAGCTGTGTAGTCGTAGTCTCAGTTGGAATGTAGATGATGATGATGACTGTGAACAGAGATATGAAAACATGCAACTTTCAGCTGACTTATTAAACATTACAGCTGTGTGGCTGTAGTCTCATTGGAATGTAGATGATGATGATGACTGTGAACAGAGATGTGAAAACATCCAACTTTCAGCTGACTTATTAAACATTACAGCTGTGTAGTCGTAGTCTCAGTTGGAATGTAGATGATGATGATGACTGTGAACAGAGATATGAAAACATGCAACTTTCAGCTGACTTATTAAACATTACAGCTGTGTGGCTGTAGTCTCATTGGAATGTAGATGATGATGATGACTGTGAACAGAGATGTGAAAACATCCAACTTTCAGCTGACTTATTAAACATTACAGCTGTGTGGCTGTAGTCTCATTGGAATGTAGATGATGATGATGACTGTGAACAGAGATGTGAAAAACATGCAACTTTCAGCTGACTTATTAAACATTACAGCTGTGTAGTCGTAGTCTCAGTTGGAATGTAGATGATGATGATGACTGTGAACAGAGATGTGAAAACATCCAACTTTCAGCTGACTTATTAAACATTACAGCTGTGTGGCTGTAGTCTCAGTTGGAATGTAGATGATAATGATGACTGTGAACAGAGATATGAAAACATCCAACTTTCAGCTGACTTATTAAACATTACAGCTGTGTAGTCGTAGTCTCAGTTGGAAGGTAGATGATGATGATGATGACTGTGAACAGAGATGTGAAAACATCCAACTTTCAGCTGACTTATTAAACATTACAGCTGTGTGGCTGTAGTCTCATTGGAATGTAGATGATGATGATGACTGTGAACAGAGATATGAAAACATGCAACTTTCAGCTGACTTATTAAACATTACAGCTGTGTAGTCATAGTCTCAGTTGGAATGTAGATGATGATGATGACTGAACAGAGATATGAAAACATCCAACTTTCAGCTGACTTATTAAACATTACAGCTGTGTGGCTGTAGTCTCATTGGAATGTAAATGATAAGGTATAAGGTGAATTATTATGCATCTTTTTTTTTTTTTTTTGACCATATTATATTATCAACCAGCAAAATAGAACAGATGATGATATCAAAATAAGAATACTTCTTCGTACACTCTCAGATGTCTACTTGAATGTTTTCAAAGAAAACAGTGGTCAGTTTGAGGCTACTTGAATCTCTGCAGAGCTTTTCTACGAATGGTACTGGTGTCGGCCATATGCACTTTCTCTGTTCCAAATATGTTGGGCAAATCTGAAGCAGATGTTCAGCAGTCATTTTATCAGTGCCATAGTTACACTCATCAGTAGTTCCTATCTTTAGCTTGTTGAATAGATGGTATCTCAATCTGTTGTGGCCAGTGCGGAGTCTGTAGATTACCACTTGTTCTCTTCTGTTGAGCTGGTAGTAAGCATCATTTTGTGTGTGGCCTGGATGTTCTGCTTCCCATTTGTTTCTGTATCTGATACTGATAAAAATCTTTGCCTCCTCGAAAGTTATTCTTGCATCAGGCTGAGGTGGCTTTCCACCTTCCTTTGCCAATCTGTCAGCCTTTTCGTTTCCGGTGATATTACAATAAGATAGAAGTGTTCTCCCCTTGCCAATATGGCGACTTAACTTTTGACGGTAGTAATTTTCAAAATTTTTTTAGAAACCTGTCAAACAGAGAACACACTGCTGCCTTGTGGGTAGGCTGGGGACAGTCAAAGCTGGAATCCCCAGGGTATGAGTTGTAGAGATAGACTGAAGAGTTGTAGAGGTAGACTGAAGAGTTGTAGAGATAGACTGAAGAGTTGTAGAGGTAGACTGAAGAGTTGTAGAGGTAGACTGAAGAGTTGTAGAGGTAGACTGAAGAGTTGTAGAGGTAGACTGAAGAGTTGTAGAGGTAGTCTGAAGAGTTGTAGAGGTAGACTGAAGAGTTGTAGAGGTAGACTGAAGAGAACAAGAGACAGAAATAAAATTGAAGTAGAAGACTTGTAAAGACCTTAAGCAGGTGACACGTGACAAGAGGACTTGGCAAGGTGACATGTGACAGGAGGAATTGGCAAGGTGACATGTGACAGGAGGACTTGGCAAGGTCACATGTGACAGGAGGACTTAGCAATGTGACAGGAGGACTTGGCATCGTGACAGGAGGACTTGGCAAGGTGAAATGTGTATATACCTGGATGTGGAGTTGCCTCTTATGACATGTGACAGGAGGACTTGGCAAGGTGTAATGTGTATATACCTGGATGTGGAGTTGCCTCTTATGACATGTGACAGGAGGACTTGGCAAGGTGTAATGTGTATATACCTGGATGTGGAGTTGCCTCTTATGACATGTGACAGGAGGACTTGGCAAGGTGTAATGTGTATATACTTGGATGTGGAGTTCCTCTTATGACATGTGACAGGAGGACTTGGCAAGGTGTAATGTGTATATACCTGGATGTGGAGTTGCCTCTTATGACATGTGACAGGAGGACTTGGCAAGGTGAAATGTGTATATACCTGGATGTGGAGTTGCCTCTTATGACATGTGACAGGAGGACTTGGCAAGCTGTAATGTGTATATACCTGGATGTGGAGTTGCCTCTTATGACATGTGACAGGAGGACTTGGCAAGGTGAAATGTGTATATACCTGGATGTGGAGTTGCCTCTTATGACATGTGACAGGAGGACTTGGCAAGGTGTAATGTGTATGTACCTGGATGTGGAGTTGCCTCTTATGACATGTGACAGGAGGACTTGGCAAGGTGAAATGTGTATGTACCTGGATGTGGAGTTGCCTCTTATCACATGCCTGTGGTAGCAGTAGTCCTATGGGTCTTCACAGAGACCCCTGCAGGAAGCACACAGTGTGACCACATCATTGATGGTATGTTATTATACTGGAAGTCACACTCAACACACACAGGGTGACCACATCATTGATGGTATGTTATTCTACTGGAAGTCACACTCAATACACAGGGTGACCACAACATTGCTGGTATGTTATTCTACTGGAAGTCACACTCAACACACAGGGTGACCACTTCATTCATTCATTACCCTCCGCTCCCAAAAAGCATAGGCATTCAACAAACACATGCCATGTCCTCCTGTCACGTGCCATACTCACGTTCTTTCCACGTTCTCATCATTTTCACTTCTGTTTCCAGCACTCTTCTCCATGTGCTTCTTGGTTTACCTCTGCCTCTCTTGCCCTGAGGGTAACCGAATCATTGCTGGTATGTTATTCTACTGGAAGTCGCACTCAACACACAGGGTGACCATATCATTGCTGGTATGATATTCTAATGGAAGTCACACTCAACACACAGGGTGACCATATCATTGCTGGTATGATATTCTAAAGGAAGTCACACTCAACACACAGGGTGACCACATCACTGATGGTATGTTATTCTACTGGAAGTCACATTTAACACACAGGGTGACAACATCATTGATGGTTTGTTATTCTACTGGAAGTCACACTCAACACACAAGGTGACCATATCATTGATGGTATGTTATTCTACTGGAAGTCACACGCAGTACACAAGTAGCAGTTCTCTCTACGCTAACAATATCTTATGTCCATGTTTCTAAAATACACTGAAAAAACAAGGCCAGCAAATACATTGTCATGACAGCATAATCAAAGACATTTAATTAGAAGTTGCCATATTTCAACTCCAGACAAATGTCCATACAATGAGCACATCATTTGTTTCATACAGCAATTGAAGAACTAAAAATAGCAATGATAAAATGGAACAATCATTGGCAACTATACAGCCCACAGTAGTAACCATAAAGTTCGCACTTGTAAAACTGAAACTTAACCACAGAACACACAGTATCAACTTGCACTAGCAGCCACAAAACTCACAATGGCAACTTTCTGATTGACCTTATCAACCATAAGCTTACACTAGCAACTATAAAACTCATCATCATACCGTAAAATCTCGCGTATAATACGCACTCGTGTATAATACGAATGCTTGATTTAGCCAAATATTTTCTGGTAAAATGGAAATTCGTGTATAATACGCACCATAATTTTTCAAAATGTCTGAATGGACATCCTGCAGAGTAAAAGAGATTTTAAAACAAAAAGCCCTTGCTGAAATGTAATTTCTGCTGCATGAAAACTAAGAGAACAAATAAAGTTATAGTATTATTATTTGGAATCATTTATTAAGTTTAATATTATTTTTGTGATGGTGAAACAAATTTGACACTGAACATTAAGATGGCTGTTTACATGTGCAGAACAGTATATCTCATAACAAACACATGCTGATCCAAACTTATGACAGAACTACAGAACATAACATATTAAATTATGCACAACTGTTTATTACATAAGAAAATTGTAAGCACAGTATACTATGAGGGACGGTCAAAAAGTAATGCCTCATAATTTTTAATTTCATTCAATAGGCAAGAAAACAGATAAAATTCACATTGAAATGTAGCCCCAAGTCTGAACTTCAAAAATTTATTTCTCAATGTAGTCTCCGTTATTTGTTACAGTTTTTGTCCATCTTCTCACAAGGGCATGTATCCCCTCACGGTAAAAATGTGTGTCCTTTTTCCTAAGCCACTGGCGTACGGCGCGTTTAAGGGTCTCAGTGTCCTCAAAGTGATGTCCGCGAAGATCTTCTTTCAGTGGTCCAAACAGATGGAAGTCAGAAGGTGCAAGATCGGGACTGTAAGGGGGATGTGGTAATAATGTCCAGCCAAATTCTGCAATCGCATCAATGGTGCGTTTAGCGGTGTGTGGCGTGGCATTATCGTGCAACAGTAGTGCAGTTCTCTGATCTTTTAATGGGTAAAGTCGCCAAAGACGACCTCTAAGCTTCTTCAAAGTTTCAATGTAACGGTCTGCATTCACCGTGTTTCCCTGTTCCAAGAAGTCGAGAAGAATCACACCCTTCTCATCCCAAAACATGGAGGCCATAACTTTCCCTACAGATGGTGAACTTTTGAACTTCTTTCTTGTCGGCGATGTTGTGTGATGCCATTCCATTGACTGCCTCTTGGATTCTGGTTTAAAAAAAATGAACCCAAGTCTCATCACCTGTCACAATATTCGATAAAAACTCTTCTCCTTCAGTTTCGTAACGGTGCAGGAGGTTGATGGCCATGGTTTTCCTTGTTTTTTTATGTCTGTCTGTCAACATTCTGGGTACCCACCGTGCACAAACTTTTGAATAACCCAGGTCTTTAATGATGTCCTGCACACTGCCTTTACTAATGGACAACATGGAAGAAAGTTCATCCAGTGTTATCCGAAGGTCACCACGAATGATGCCATCAACTCGATGAAAGTTGTGTGGAGTCACTGCGGTAGACGGACGGCCAGTCCGCTTTGCGTCAGCCATTGAGGATTGACCTACTTCAGCTTCGTCACAACGATGTACCCAACGTCGGACAGTGCTAACATCCACTGTTGAATCTCCATAAACATTCTTCAAACGTTCGTGGATGCAAATTGGGGTCTCGCCTTCAGCATTGAGGAATTCTATGACATAACGTTGTTTTAACTGAACGTCTTTGGCAGCCATTTTTAAACTGTTACAGTGGTGCCACCTGTTACTGAAACAGGTTGATAATGCTATACAGTGCAGAAGAGTGTTTGAGGAATCCTGCTAAATTTACAAATTGCACACCGATGCAGTATTTACATACATCAAAAATAGGAGGCATTACTTTTTGACCTTCCCTCGTACATACTAAAATGAATATATAACAGCACATGACATCCCTGTCCTGTGTCGTTCTGGGGGGGGGGGGGGGGGAGGGGGGGGGGCTCTCTCAGTGTCAAAGAATAGGACCACTGCTCCTTCAGGTTTGTTGTAGGAGGCAACTAATACGAAAATATGCGTGGGGCTGGCAACTTCATTTTGTAAAATGGGGGCTCTCCAAATACGCAGGGTTAAAATGCTGTGTTCCAGCTTTGGGCTTGCACAAGGAATCATCACACCTGGCATAGAACCACTTCCCAGGTCTGTCATTTATTCACTGTGAGATCTTCCTGCACATAGCCAACCTGGTAAAAGCCAGAGTTATGTTTGGGGCTCAAGTGATTCCCCCAAGTTTTGTGTGCAACGCTAGGTTCTCAACATGTTTCACTATCAGGGGGGACTCGTGATGCTAGGGCACTCTGATGTGGCTACTTGATCCATGAAGCGCTGATGTGGTAACTCAAATGTTGCCAGTTTCCAGGAAGCACCACATGGAGGTGCTTCTAGGTCTAGTTAGAGATCTGACTCTGGAATTAACGTGAGAGGAGTGTGAATTTCTTTCCATCCCTTCCCCCTTTACTCTATTAAGACTCGCATGAAAACTTATTTTATTCAGCTCACAGTCTTGAGACAACTCTAACTCATCTTACCATGAGAATCTCCAGCCGCAGGAGGATTGTTCATGATAATCTTCATACAGCCATAAGGTGTATAGTCCGTCTTTTTGCCTTCCTTCCCGTAATTGTAACGTATTCCATAGGCATACTTCTTGTCAAACTAAAAAGGAAAACACACAAAAGCAAAACATGTTAAATGTGACAACTGGGATCAAATGACAGCTGCAGTAATAACACTAGACAGTACCCACATAAAGCAACTACTTACTTACTTACTTTGTTCTTTTACTACTATCATGTATTAAATCGTCATCAAAACAGAACCATTTTTGTGTATCATATTTCCATCATATCTACATTCAAACAGAATGGCTATCATGTATCATTTTCCCATCACATCTAGATCTAAATAGAACAAATAATATGAATAATTTTCCAATCATTTCTACAACCAATCAGAAATACTACCATAAACCATATGTGAAAAAGTCTCGCAAAATCAGTCACATGTCATGTAGAGCCAGATTAATGCAGACCTGGATGGTCTAAGAGTAATACTTCACAAACTATGTCAGCAATTCAAAAGAGCTGTGATACAGTTGATCCATCTCACTGCAACATCCCCAGCAATGAAGAAGCT
>JAMPIV010022404.1:0-60000 GCA_024509875.1 Oreohelix idahoensis | reverse complement strand
TAATGGCTGGGCCTGTACTGAGAGTTGCACTCTGGACAGTAAGAAAGATTGGGCGATGGTCGCTTCCCCCTAGTTGGTCTCCTACTTCTCTACTAATAGATCCAGCTATATCTGGTGTGGAGAAGGCAAGATCTGGTGTTGAAGTTGTGTGCCATCCTCTGGAGTAGAAGGTAGGAGTATCTGTGGCATTATTGACTAGGATTAGGGAGTGATCATCTTGCCAAGTTTCAACCTCTTCACCTCTGTAATCCAGATGGTTATAGCCCCAGCTCTGGGAGTGGCTATTAAAGTCTCCAACTGCTATAAAATTGGTGGCTGGTACCTGTATAGAGCTGAGACTCAGGGGTTTGTTGTTCGGACAGTAATAGTTCAGGAGTTCTATTTCCATCTTGTCTACCTTTATCTGCAACAGCTGATATTCTGCTCCATCCATGTAGGTTTTCCTTTCGTGTGCATGAATGTTATTCCTTACAAGAGTAAGTACTCCTCCTTTTCGTCTATCTTTTCTGTCGGATCTGAAGCATTGATATCCCCTTATTTTAAAGGTTTGATCTGCTTTCAAGTGAGTCTCTTGGATACAGCAAACACTGACTTGCTTCTCATACAAGATGTTTTCCAGCTCTGTCTTTTTGCTTTTGCTGTATCCAGCCTGCTTGCTGTTCACTCCCTCTGCATTCCAGAAATATTTATTAAATATAAATATACTTATAAATATATAAATAAATATAATCTTATAAATATAGAAGAGGTGTTAAGAATAGACAGACCTAGGGAACTGCATAATGTAGTCAAACAATATTTAACACGAACAAATGTTAATATATAGTGGCTGGGAATGTGAAGGTCTGATGCTGTTCTTACAATACATATGACTTTTAATGGCGAAAGTCAATTAAATATCTGTTAAAGTCAGTTATATAACTGGAACCACCAGGCCTTTACACCCCTCCACTTTCCAGAGTTTCTTTTTTTATTTTTATTTATTTAACGTAGGCCCTATAAGCATAATTGTAATCGTCCCTATTTACAATGATTTGACAAATGTGATGCCACTTTCTCATATTGGCAGTTGTTCATATTATTTGGAATTGAAAACAATATATATCCTAATTATAACCCATCAGAGGTTGAACGGGATATTTATCTTCATTAATTAAAAAAAAAAAAAGAAAATCTTACTCGATGCTTATTCTCGCTACTAGCCCTGGTATTGTCCAGCCGAAAATGGCGCCTACGTCGTTCAGCCTCGTTTTCGATTCTGACATAGTTGGCATAACTCTTATATGATAAAGGGGCTCTAACATATATTAGTGAGCATGACAAACAGAAATAATGCTAATGGCAAGATAGTGTTCGTTACAGATTCCATAAACTGTCACAACTGCCTTAAAAAAAAACATAAAAATAAAGAAGAAGGGAGGCATCAAAGAAGAGTTGGCCACTCGAAAAGCAGCAGCTGGGAGACTATTTCAGGCCATAAATCGAGGATTCCTCAGCAAGAGAGAGGTTGGTAAGAAAACAAGATGGCTGTATACCGCTCCACCTATGTCCCAGTCTTGACATATGGATGCGAGTCATGGGCAATGACTACAACCCATAAAAGCCAGATCCAAACCTCAGAAATGAGGTATCTGAGGAAGGTGGTTGAAGTAACAAGACAAGACATGGTCCGCAACCAGACGATACGTCAAGGCCTAAAATCCCACTCCCTGCAGACCCGAGTAAAACAGTCCCAACTAAGATGGTTTGGCCATGTCTGCAGAATGGGAGAAGATCGGCTACCACGACAAGCATGGGAAACAAAGAGCCAGGGATCCAGACCCCCAGGACGACCCAGAGTCCGCTGGGAGAATAATATTAGACAATCTTTGAAGGACCGAGGACTAGAATGGAACCAGGCCAGGAGGAAGACAGCCAATAGAATAGTCTGGCGCTCTCTCTTCCAAACCTCTACACCTCATGGTAGAAGGGGAACGACTAAGTAAGTAAGTAAGTAAGTAAGTAAATAAAGAATTAGGCAGTCTCTCTTAAGCACTAATGGAAATCAATTATAAATTGTTTAAAGTGACAGAACGGGAAGATCTTGCCCACTGCAAAATATATGGAAATGAAAAGATGGATAGATTTGCAGATATTTTAATTCTAACATGCGATACATACCAGGGAGTGTTTTCTCTTATTTATATAATATTATGTTTTCCACTTAATGCTCACTTTCTTTCCCTTCTGCTTTTTGTTTGTCTGTCCCTGATGAAGGCCTTGTGGCTGCAACATAGGTTTTTTCTTGTCCTTTCTCCTAGTAAGACATATTACATTTTTTCCCCCTCCATTCTACCGCTTTACCCCGTCTTAACTCTTTCCGTACGTAATTATTTTCAGCTCTGGACGGAATTATTTTTAAGCCCCAAAAATTTACACATACATAATTTACGTTTACTGACAATGTGTGTCTAATCATGAGTTAAGTATAACATATTATATATCAAATTAAAGTACATTGGATGAACAATATAAATCCATGTCTTTCTAGCTAATTTAATGTTATGTTTATGTTATAACAGATAACATGTACACGGAAAAAAAGATAACTTGAAATTTTGAACAAAAATTTTCGACTTACGTAAGGCTTGTAACATAAATTGTTATCACAATACAGTTTCACTGCTCTCTTTGTGCAGGTAATCCATTTAGAAACACAGAAAAAGTAAGAAAGTTATGGTTGATCACACAGTTTGTTCACTGTTCACATATTAGTAACATATCCTGTGTGTTTTCGGCCATTATGGCGATACAACAATACACGATTAAAGATGAAGATAAATGTGAAAAAATCCCTTCAAACGCAAATAAAAAGGGGTTGAAGCTTGTTGAAATTTGCCCAGTTTTGTGTTTACTTCCGTTCGAGATAAATTCCGGGCAGTATAAAATATCAGAATAGAAAGAAACAACGAAATAAATCAGTGTCTTTTAAAAGATCTTGCGGTCACAGCGGTCGGCCATTGCGTCTTTTAATAGATCTTGCGTACGGAATCAGTTAATGCAGTCTTCCTCACATACTCATAGATTTGCCAAACAAAGTGGAAGCCAAATTCAAAATAAGGACAGGACAATATATAAAGAGGTAAAAGCAATAATACAAAATAACTTCAAGAAACATGGCAGAGAACACCTAGTGCAGGGGCTCTTAACCTTTCTTGTGCCATAGACCTCTTGGATTATCCTCTGAAGGTTATAGATCATTTTGATTCTATGCTTAAGACTATGGACACCTTCTTAAAAAAAATTGTACAGACACTTAATTAAAATAGACAAATAACACACTTCATTACTAAGAAAAATTATTAACCTTACATATTATCATACTAAAATATAAAAACAATTAGTAAAAATAATATACCTCTTTAAATAGCAAAGATCTGTGATACTTTTCACAGTAAATATTTAGGTGGAAAAAAAATTCAAATTTTTAGGTTATGCACACGGAGCCCCTAGAATCCATTCATGGGCTCTTAAGGGGTCTGTGGACAACAGGTTAAGAAACCCTGACCTAGAGCCAGATACAACACTGGCACATTATTTCTTATAAAGAAAAGATCATATAATAATTTTCTCAAGAACGGACCTCTGTAGGCTCAAATACCATCTGTTCAACAAATTAAAAATTGGGCAAACAGATATGTGTCCATGTGAGGAAGACAAGCACATAGCAGAACATGTCCACCAAGTTTGTTGGCTCCACAAAAGGTGTAGACTGACAGCTGTGGTCTTCACTGACCCCTTAGACGGAGGAGTTGTAAGGCAACAAGAAAAGTCATAAGCAGATTGCCAACTTTGACAGAAATGGGGGTCATTATATGACGGGCAATAATGAACAATTTGTTATCTGTCAATTCAGTGACACCTTTTAATTTTGACCTTTCAGCTCCCAAAGGAGTGTAGGCCTTCAACAAACTTATGACAAGTCTTCTGGTCCTGTGCCATCCACTCAAGGTTTTTCTGTGTCTTTTTCATCCTCTACATGTCTGTCTCCAGTTCTTTTTTCCATGTGTTCTTTGTTTCTTACTCTGGGGATTCCAGAATAAGGACTGCCTTGTAATGCTATCAACAGGTTTTATCAATATGTATCCTATCCATCTCCAGTGTCTTCTTCTCGTCTCTTGTTCCACTGGCACTTGTCTGGTTCTTGTCATCAGTTCCACATTGGTTTGTCATACCATTCAATCCTTCTAGTCTACACAAGAATTAGGGGGAGAGAAAATGAGAGACAAACACAAAAAGAAACAGAACTGATGGAGCAGAATGAAGGAAAAAACTCCACAAAGAACAACATCAGAATTTCACTAACAGCATCACAAATGACATACAAGTCAGTCAACTGTTGTTGGAAGTTGTTCAGCTTACCATGTCTATCATATCTGCAGTAACAACACCCACATTCTGCTGTCGTACACTGTGTAATCCTGACCAAGATATCGTTTGCTGAGACCACAAAGCATTGGCAAGAGCCGGCCATCTTCTTCCATACTGGGCAAGGCACGAGATGTGACCTGTGGATCAAAGTTCCCAGACAAATTTAAGTAGAGAACTAATTAACCTTTTTTTAGCAAGACAAAAAGAAGCCAACGTAGAAATGATAATAAATGAATAACTGACTCCAATCATCATCATCATCATCATCACCACCCTTCAGCTTCCCAAGGATCATAGGCCTTAAACAATTTATGCCAAGTCTTCATCTTGTGCCATCAGCTTAAGGTCTTTACATATCTCCAATACCATTTTTCATTTTTTTTAACTACTTCGTGTATCAGGTATGATAAAAGAGAACCAGTTATTGTTAATGTGGTTCAGAATCAACATCATTGCACTCTGAGCAAACTCATAGATGTTGTAACCCTTTCTTACTTAGTCGTTCCCCTTCTACCGTGAGGTGTAGAGGTTTGGAAGAGAGAGTAGTGCCAGACTATCCTATCGGCTGTCTTCCTCCTGGCCTGGTTCCATTCTAGTTCCCGGTCCTTCAAAGATTGTCTAATGTTGTTATCCCAGCGGACTCTGGGTCATCCTGGGGGTCTGGATCCCTGGCTCTTTGTTTCCCATGCTTGTCGTGGTAGCCGATCTTCTCCCATTCTGCAGACATGGCCAAACCATCTTAGTTGGGACTGTTCTACTTGGGTCTGCAGGGGGTGGGATTTAAGGCCTTGACATATTGTCTGGTTGCGGACCATGTCTCTTCTTGTTACTTCAACCACCTTCCTCGGATACCTCATTTCTGAGGTTTGGATCTGGCTTTTGTGGCTTGCAGTCATTGCCCATGACTCACATCCATATGTCAAGACTGGGACATAGGTGGAGTGGTATACAGCCATCTTCATTTTCTTACAAACCTCTCTTACTTACTTACTTAGTCGTTCCTCTTCTACCGTGAGGTGTAGAGGTTTGGAAGAGAGAGCGCCAGACTATCCTATCGGCTGTCTTCCTCCTGGCCTGGTTCCATTCTAGTCCTCGGTCCTTCAAAGATTGTCTAATGTCGTTATCCCAGCGGACTCTGGGTCATCCTGGGGGTCTGGATCCCTGGCTCTTTGTTTCCCATGCTAGTTGTGGTAGCCGATCTTCTCCCATTCTGCAGACATGGCCAAACCATCTTAGTTGGGACTGTTCTACTTGGGTCTGCAGGGGGTGGGATTTAAGGCCTTGACATATTGTCTGGTTGCGTACCATGTCTCTTCTTGTTACTTCAACCACCTTCCTCAGATACCTCATTTCTGAGGTTTGGATCTGGCTTTTGTGGGTTGTAGTCATTGCCCATGACTCGCATCCATATGTCAAGACTGGGACATAGGTGGAGCGGTATACAGCCATCTTCGTTTTCTTACCAACCTCTCTCTTGCTGAGGAATCCTCGATTTATGGCCTGAAAAAGTCTCCCAGCTGCTGCTTTTCGAGTGGCCAACTCTTCTTCTTTGATGCCTCCCTTTTGGTCTATAATAGCTCCGAGGTATTTAAAGTGGTCTACCTGCTCCAGGACCTGTTCTCCCAGCTTAATCTGATGTCTTCTTTCTTCTCGTGATATCACCATGGATTTTGTTTTAGAGCTGCTTATGACCATCCCTCTCTTCTCCAGCTCTTCCTTCCAGACTTGCAGGTTGAATTGGAGATGTGCCTCTGAACCAACCTCTCTTGCTGAGGAATCTTCGATTTATGACCTGAAAAAGTCTCCCAGCTGCTGCTTTTCGAGTGGCCAACTCTTCTTTGATGCCTCCCTTTCGGTCTATAATAGCTCCGAGGTATTTAAAGTGGTGATGTTGTAACCCTTTATCTGAAATACCCGGAGACAGCTCTGTTTCGGAAACCAAACTTTTTGGGTTTTCAAATGTTACCCAAATCGTTAGAAAAGTATACCAAATTCACCCAAATCACCTAATCTGCATTAAAACATAACCTCAAGTCACCCAAAATAGTCAAAAATCCCCAAAGAAAATTTTGATACTTCGAATATTTCATTTTTTTAAAATAAAAGGTTCTTCAGTGACTATCTTCCGTCACCTCAACTTCTATAACATGGATCATGAAAACAAAAAAATGAACGGCAAAAGGAAACGGAGGAAAGAGGGGAAAAAAACAACAACAACAACAACAACAAAAAACACATAACTCACGTTAATATAGTGCACTTACAGTCAATGCTTGTGACAGAACAGTTCTGTAGACAGACAACAAAATAGACACCAGATCTTCTTGTGGGACATATGCATATCCCAAATGAAGAAACACTTTTCTGTTTCTGACCAGATCAAGAGCTTCGGTGAATGGAACCTGTGGATTCAAGCAAAACAACACGATAACCAAGATGAAAAAATATTATAGCACTACTACTGGTGCTGCTGCTCCAAATACAGGCATACCTCAGATATTGCGGGTTTGGTTCCAGACCACCGCAATAAAGCGAATATTGCAATAACGCAGGTCACACTCATTTTTTTTTGGCTTCTCGGTGCATATAAAAGCCTAAAATCTGTTTACATTATGTCTGTTAAGTGCGCAATAGCGCTGGGTCTAAAAAAAAATGTACTGTAAAATTAAAAATACTTTATTGCTAAAAAAAAAAATGCTAATCTTTATCGTCTGAGCCTTCAGTGAATCGTAATCTTTTTGCTGGTGGGGAGCCAAAATCTATCAGAAGAAGAAGACACATTCTAATAAATAAACATGAATAATTTGAAAAAAAAAAAAACGCAATATCTGCGAAGCGCAATAACGCAAAGCGCAATAAAGCGAGGTATGCCTGTATTTCCTTCAGGTCTCTGAAAAGACAAAAAAAAAAGAATAGCACTACTCTACCCTCAGACCTCTTCTTCTTCTTTGACCCATAGCCGCCGACCATCAAAGCAGTCAGTGGCCATCACGCCTGGTGGCGTCTTGTAGGGCAGCAACAAATTGATTTCACTTTGTTTGGTCGGCGGCCATCCTTCATACAGTGTCCCAACTCTGGTTCATTCTTTGCATCTCGGTTTCCACAGTTCTTTGCCATGTTGTTTTTGGTGAGCCTCTCTTTCGCTTTCCTTCAGGGGTCCTTAGTAAAGCTGTTCTTGTAATGGTGTCAGGGTCCCAACCCAACTCCAGCGTTTGCCAGCTATGATGATGTGCATGTCCTCCTGGTTACTCCAAATAAGTAGTGCTTGGTTGCTGACGGTATTTGGCCAAAAGATTCGGAGAATTTTCCTTAGGCAGATTGTGTGGAAGGAGGACAGTTTCGACATTTCCTTCTCTGTTACTCTCCAGCATTCCGTACCATAGAGAAGCACAGAAAGTACACAGCTCTCATACAGACTCTCAGACATGCCCTACATATTTTTATTACTTGAAAATCAGGCAGGCCATTATGTCCATGTGGGGAAGACAAATAAACAGTAGAATATGTTCTTCAAGAATGTCGACTTCATGAGAGGTGCAGACTGACCTCTCAGCCAACACTAGCCTCACAGACAGAAAGCCTGGGACATACTGAGATTAATACATGCGGTTATATGAGAGCAAATGAAGATGATGCCAAATGCACATTTCTGACAGTACTGTTAGAATACTCTAAAAAACACTCAAAGTAATTTTAAATAATTCATAGAACCACAGCAAAAGCAGTAAGTATTAAGCCCTGTTTATGTGAAAACTTCTGATTATCAAGTAAAATTCTTTTTCGGCGCTTCTCAAATTTAAGCTGAGTAAAAAGTGCTAAACTAATCCAATGATGGATCATTAATAATAGCTAGCATTTCAAAGTAGTTAAATAACCAAAACGCTATCTACTCCCAAAAGAAAGAAAGAAATATTCGGAAAAACATACTTTGTAGAATTCAAGATCATCCTGATTGCTTATGTAGTCAAGTCCATCTAGTTGTTTGGTTACATAACTGCGCTCTTCTTTAGATACCTGTAAAAATAGTTATAACAAATAAATAAATAAAGTTAAATTTGTTAATGTCCAGAGCAGTTCCCAGAGGTCTCTTAGAAGACAAAGAAAAAATAGGACTATTGTTCCCTCAGACATGTTGTACAAGGTGACCAGTAAGAGGTTGTGTATGAGGTGGCAACTTCATCATGTAAAATAAATTGTTACAGAAAACACCGTTGGTAGAGGATGTTAATTTTCCATGTATGCACCATGTGATAGAGCCAGCTGTTGTGGTTGGAAACATGCTCCACAGGGAGCAACAACAAAATATGAACTAATATTTATTAATGCACCAACAACGTTGTATGAGAGACAGTCACCAATAGAATTCCTTGGCAAAACCACAGACAGATGGTTGTGGAGAAAAATGATCCTTAAGCACACCCAGCTGTGTGGCTACACAGCCTCCTTCGTCTTTAGATATATTCAAATATAGTTTTAAAAATAGATATAAACAAGGCAAAGAAAGAATAGGATCACTGATTCCTCAGGCATGTTGTAAGAAGCAACTAATATGAGCTTGTGCATGAGGCTGGCAACTTCTTCATGTAAAACAAACTGCTATAAAACCACAGCTGTAAGAGCATATGAATGTGACTGCACTTCAGCTTTATATAAACATTAGTCCAGTAAGAACCACAGATGTACTCACAAGCATGTTGGAGGTCATTCAAGAGTATAACAGGGATGTTTGTATCAAGCCCACTGCTCAACATTTATACATGGAAAGAAAAACATCTGAGGCATATGGACATCCTAGACTACCTAGTATGTCAATCGCCAGAGTGTGGCTGAGACACGGTGCAATTCCCCAAAATGTCAATCTCAATTTCTCATTCTGCCTCTTTTAGTGACATTAGTAACTTTGTGTATCTCATATAAAATAAGGTGATCTCTATTTTAGTAAAAGTTTGGCACTCATAGAAAAGACAGGAGTGTGACATGAAATGCCAGAGAAATGTCATTAACGTTAAAACTATAAAAAGAACGAGAAACCAAGAAATCAGGAAGTCAAGAGGACCTTTGTCATCCTACACAGAGACTAAAAAATAAAAAATTCAGTTACCTCATTAGAACTGCCATAATACTTCAAGGCTGGTTTCAGGACAAGTAAATGCTTCAGAAGATGAACTGATGGCAGAAACATGGTCTGATGCTAGACAAGGCAACACTTTCTACAAGAAAAGAAGCTGCATCTTCCTGTGCTGCTTGTGTCACACTAGGAAGGAAAACTAAACTAAACTGGTTTATGTTTCACATGAGAATACTGGTTCATGTCCCATGGAGTTCCTAGGGGTCTCTGAGGAGACATAGGACAATAAAAGGCTACTGTTCCCTCAGGTATGCCGTACAATGCAACGGTTGTGGCAACCTCATCATACAAAACTAATAGAAAGCACGAGGCATGGACACGCACTTTGGAGCAGACTTCCTGAAAGTAGGCCAGCTGCAACTGAGACTCCATGCTCCAACAGGAACAAAACAGAAGATGATGATGATACTGGTTCATATTTCAGACGTACAAACTGCTTACTTGTCCATTAAACATACTGATTTATGTTTCCCATCAAGCTGCTGGCTTATATTTCATATGAACATACTGTTTTATGTTTTACATGAACATTATTGTTCATATTTCACAAGAACATAATCATTTCTTTATAACTGAACATTCTAGTTTATATTGTATTTGAATGTTCATGTGTCAAATGAACGTGCTGATTTATAATTCACATGAGCATACCGGTTTATATTTCAAGTTATTGGCTGTCAAAAACTGCACCCTGCTCGCTGTTTCCTCCATCTGGAACCGGAAGCGAAACAAGTCAATTTCCTGAGTAAGAAACCATCTTCGGAGGTCCTCCCTGTTTCAAAACAATCAAAAATAGAGATGTTGGCAGAGTGCTGATTTAGACTGCATCACATCACATACATTGTTCCCTTCACACTCTCCATTATTCTCATAAAAATAGCAAGCCATTAACAATAATAATGCTGTCAGTATTGTGTACATCACTGTTCCGCAACCTTTTTAACTTCATGGCACACTTACCTGCCTTTCAAAAGTTGATGGTACACCATAATATTTAAGTAGGTGAGTTTAATGAGTATTTAAAAATTCACTGCAGTCATAAGACACCATTCCCTAATTGTTTGTGATCGATTGGTGGATGATGATAACTCAACTTATTTTTTTGTAAAACTGTATGTGTGAGATTTTTTCTTAATATTTTACCATAACACAGAATTTTGCAACTATTATATGATGTATTCTGCCCAGCATCATGGCACACCAGGCAGACACTGGCGGCACATCAGTTGCAGAGCACTGGTCTACATATTCAATATTTGTTCAGACATTCACATCCAACTTAAAATACCAGGTCTGAAGAAGAATGTAAAAATCCTTACGATCTGCAGTAAGCAAGTCTGAGGATGAAGTGAGACACATGATCACGGTAACGGTTCTCTAATTCCTTTTCCTGAAACATTAAATCAGAAAAATACTTTTATTTTTTTAACACATTCTGCCAGACATCTGTAACAAATAGACAAAGATGAAACTACAATCCTTAGAAAAATGAACTCTTTATGAGGGAGGATGACCAGTTCCCTTCCTTGCTGGTTTTTGCCTTCTTGAGTCAAGTAACCATTTTTACATCTAGGTAGACTAGAGCATTATGCAACCTGGTTTTAGAGCCAGGCACCTTTGTCTCGGGAATCCAGCACTTTAACTGCTCTGCCACCCAGATGCTCTTGCACACCAACAGATAACAATAACAAGTATGAATGTCCTGTTTCATGAGGCTGGCAATCTAATCATGTAAAACAAATTGCCACATCATGTAAAACAAATTGCCACATCATGTAAAACAAATTGCCAAAGAAACCATGGCTGCAAGACCATGTGACTGCTTAGTTCAGGCTTCTTGCAAAGGGACAAGCTACAGTGGTGGTTCCATGCTCCATAAGGAGTGCAAAGAAAAATGACGATGACGGAGATGACTTTCCTGTTTATTAGATTCAAACCCACATCTTCTAAAATATGACTACATTTTTATTATCATCACCATCATCATCATCCTCCTTTTAAGCATAGGACCACCAGTATATGTGGCCATATTATAGGAAGCCTGTGCTATTGAAGTAGTGGGTTCTGCAGCAATGTATTTTACATGATGCGACTATATGTGTGCACTTCATTCTTTTTTTTTTGCCCTTATGGTGCATTAGCCACCTCAGAGATTATCTCATTGTAGGAAGCCTGTACCAGATCATAAGGTTACCAGCCCTGTGCGGACATCATATTAATTGTTCCTTATGATATGCCTGAGGCAGTAGTAGCCTTATTCTTTGTGTCCTCAGTGATCCCTGGGAAACTACTCCGAGCTTTGTGACCTTGAGAAAATATAAAGTGTAACAGGCTACACACGTTATCAGGTATTTAAAATGACAAGAAATGACACAAGAATGACAACATTAAAAAAACATACTGGCTGTGTTGTCTTTGTTTTTAGAATGCTGTCCTTCAATTTTGTGGCACTAATTTCTTTCTCCAGCAACTCATTATATTTGGGGGTTCCCTTCTGGTGTGTGATTCCTATTGTCTCCACAGCCTTCAGCACTAGTGGAAATATGATATTAGTAATGAGAAATAAAATAAATGTAGATTTCAACAAGGCTATAGAACAAACAAAGCTTAGGAAGATTATCTTGCAAGGGGAAGAGGTGAAGCATATATTTTAGCATTAAAGACAGGCTTGTAGAAACCAATTTAAAATCAGCGCATCGCTAGCGTTCAGAAACACAGCAAACTACAAAGGCTACATACAAACATTCCAGACAGATGTTTCAGGAGGCGTTCCTTTAAACCACAGAATAAAATGGTCCTGATGATGTCATACTCCCTCCTGATCTCCTGGGTAGTGAGATCGGATGCCTAGCCTTCTCAGATAAGGGTGAAAAAATAGGAGGTCCCGTGTGCAAGTTGCGCACGTTAAAAATCCCATGGCAGTTGGAAATCATAAAGAGTAGGCCATAAGGCAAAATTTAAAAATTAGAAACCTACCCACCAAATATATTTATAGAATGTGTGATTCCTATGTACACACATTGAGATTCTTGCTAGTGCTAAGGAGTTTGTGCACTGTGCTGAGATCCTCCTTGTGTGATCTAAGGAAGGAGATAGGAGCACTGATGGAGTTGTCCGTGTGCAATGAAGATAATCCTTAAAACTAAACCAAACAGGATAAAATATCAGTTGAAGATACAGGCAGATGAAATAAACATAAACTTATACATCTACAAACTTTAAACAATAAATCAGGCCTTGACATTTACAACAGCAACAAAATAATAATGAAAAATGCAAAGCAGTGACATAATCATGCGAGATTGACAAGAAACTTCAAGAACAAAAACAGAAGAGCAGGCAAAGTATGGCACAGCAGCAGGAAAAAACAAAATAAGAAAACTTGTGAGGTGCAACCGAAATTATTGATTTTTCAGTTATAGTTCTTATATGCATCTCGAATATCTGATAGTACACGTGTTTTCATGTTAGAAAGTCATTTTAGCTACAAGTATGTGTGTTTTTATGTTAGAAAGCCATTTTATCTATGAGTATGTGTGTTTTTATGTTAGAAAGCCATTTTAGCTATGAGTGTGTATCAAGTTTTCTTCAAGTTTAAATAAAATAAAGAAAGTCATCCTAGGCTGACTTTTCTGTTTTCTAATTCACGTTTCTTGAGAATTGTTATTCCCAACATTTCACCACTCTGAAAATATTTCAATAGATGCAGACAATAAATCCAACCTCACACAACTGGGGATTTCTTATTTCTGGCCTATGTGCCAATAAATGAACACATTCCCAAGGCATTATCAAAGTCCCTATTTTGCACACAAAAGAAAAAAAATCCTAATATGAAAGAAATATTTTGCACGATACTGTTACAACTGAATATCATGCAAAAAAAAAAAAAAAAAAAAATACAACCCAAAAACTCTGCTTTAGATTTTAAAATAACTACCTCATTAATCATTACATTTTATAGCTAAGGTTCACTGTGTCAGAGTTCTCTTTTGCTTTGGTCAAAGAAAGAGGATAATGAATGTTAAAGAGGAATGGGTCACAAAACACAGTACACTCACCAACTTGTCAGCCAACTCACGATTAACAAGTTACCCGTGTCGCTCGGTGCGATTAAAAAATAAATGATAGTATTACAGAATAACAGGCGTTGCCATGTCAACCAATAAGCTATTGAAATGTGGTCCTTGTAGCTTGCATTTATTAAAAGTTTTTTCTTAAAAACACTGAGGCTGTATGTTGAAAAAATATACTAGTTTACCGCTCATGAAATCTACAAATTCATATGAAGCAATTAATGACATGTTTCCATTCAACCAGACTCATAGGCCTACTTCTTGTACACTCTGGACATTCATAATGATCCATAATAAAACCCTATTATATTTTAATAACTAGGCTGTAAGATGATAACCATCTGGGAGACATCACCAAAATTGCCACATCTATTATTCTGTGATTCAGCGAAATATATATTTTACCAGGATCTAAGACAGTGTACAATTGCTGCTGATAATAGATTTTGAGCTTTCTTGCAAGGTATAAAAAAAGATGTTGAAATGAAGATTAGCCTAGTCATTAGTGGGCCATGTGTTTGATACAGAAGCTGAAATGAAGAGCACTGGGCAGTGTGTTCGATATGGCCTTATAAAAGAAGCAGTGGTTGAAATGAAGAACAGTGTTTTCCAATGACATAAAAATAATTCGCCAAGTCGTTAGGTTAGGATTATGATTCACTAGGGCCTATTCTTCAAAGGTAGCGTATAGGCTAGATCGCGAGTTGACCGACAAGGCAGCGAATGTGCAGTGTTCTGTATATCAACCAAAAGAATGTTTCAAGCAAATCAACTAAAACTGAAATACATTTAATTATTACCCTAAAACCGTCAAATAATATCACCGCAAGAAAATTGTTCAACATCAACGCAATAACAGACTAAAACTACAGGGTGTTTATAAAGTCGCTGTGCAGTGAATTTGAAAAATATTTTAGAAATTACGTCACGAATGATGCAAATTTACGTCATGATATTCTGTGTTCCAATGCTATGTTCCACAATCCCGTGTGCAGCATTACACAACAAGCCCCAATTGAAAACCACATTTCTGGTGACGTAGTCTCGCCCGGGCGTAAATTTCACTGCACAGCGACTTTATAAACACCCTGTAGTAGCCTAGTTCTAAAAAAAAATAATATATATATATACGCCATTGCTTAGGCCTACCTTTCAACCTTTCGACTGCCAGCTCCTCAAATTCTTGAAGAAAAATCGTATCGGTTGGAGGCTGTGTATAGAGCTGAAGACGATGGGGATAACGATCGTCTAAGACAGCGGTTCCCAACCTTTTTTCACTTGCGTACCCCTTGGCAGCCCATTTCTATAAATTGTACCCCTAATATTAGCAAAATATTTGAAATTAATATAGTTGCTGTTATTCAAAATTTATAGATTATAACCAGAAATAAAGGGGCCCACCACGGGATTAAAAAAACAATGTAATAAAAAGGTGAACAAACAGTGCATATATTTTTACATTAAAAAATCAGAAGTTACAATAAAAATTAACACATTTAATTTATTAATAATAATAATAAAAACGTTATTATTGTTAAAAGTTGAAATCACTTTTTATAACACACATGTCACGTGACCATGACAAATGTTCAGTGCGATCCTTGAGCTTGTTTTGAGGCACATAGTTTTTTTTAAAATCAGGTTCAAGTGATGTGTGGGGGGTTGATATGAATTTAGTATATATTATGTGTAGCAAGTGTGAAGTCAGCTATGCAAGCCCCTGAGAAAGTATAAATTAAGAATATATGTCAGGGAACCTGTCTTGCTTCCACCAATGACCACCACCCGCTATGTATATTATCCCAAATTATATGTACTGATGTATGGATGTTGTGTAGCTAGATGTCTAGGGTATATGCAATGTATGTGAATAAAATAACAACAACCACACTTTAAAGTTACTTAACAAGTAATTTAACAACTCACTATTGCATTCTGGTCTGATAAATTTTTTACAATGTATTGAGTATAATTGAGTGATTCAAATAAAGTTAAATGTCAACGAGTAATTAAATATATTTACACAAATACAGGTTTAACTAATAGAGTCTTTTCTATCTTGATCATGACGATTTTAGGACTGGAAGTGTTCTTGAGTGAAGTATTTCCTCTAAGAATAAGAACACTTTTGTGGGAGTAATACTGTCATCATATTTAGGAATCTGTTTACTAGAATATTCGTGGAGGATCAGGTTGTGAATTAACAAGGCCCCAAAACACAGGGCTTAGCTTTTATATAGTTGTCGAAAATTCTGCGATGTTCTGCCTCTGAATCTGCCCTCTCACATCAAGGTACAGCTTTTGATGGTTGATACTGCAAGGCAATCAGACATATGGCCTCTAACTGGTACTTTTCTCGAACATACACGTGACTCGCACACTTCAGGTTCTTACAGAAACCCTGGGAAGGAAAAGATTCATTTCCCTCAAAATACTAGTCTGACCTATCTCCACTCCTAACAAGGTTGATACATATTAACCGATCCTAATCAGAAAATCCTATACACATAGTTATTTTTCCCATCTGTAAAAGTGCTTTATTCATCATCAAGTATCTCAACCATATGTTGAACCCTTCCTAGTCATAAGACAATATTAAAATTAAGTAAATACATTCAGGTGATAACTTGTAATTTATAAAGATGTCCAGTGATTTGCTGGCTATATCTCAAACATTATTCAGTAATTTCTTTTCCCTTATTAATTTCTTTTATCCCAATTTTTAAGTAAAACTGTAAGGATTTTATTAAGTTCTTTCCCCACAATGTCAGAAATCCTGTCTGGCTTTTCTACAAAAGGATAATATCTTTCTTAGCAACTCGGTGAAACAACACAAAGTTTGATGTTGGCTTCCCTCTTTATATATTTTCTTTTATCTCCCAAAGTACAAGTAAAGCTGTAGGGCTTTTACATGAAGCTATAAGATTATCTAACCCCATTTAATGATTTTACCTAACAGGTTGAAGTGGCGCTTGTACGACTGGGACTCTACCCTTCCAATATTCATACATAATCAATAATGCAAACACATTTTCCAATACAAAAATAATTAAATAAATGGTTCTTCTTACCGTAATATTGAAATATTTCACTATATAAGTTAAATACAGGCTGTTAATGGTCACAGATCTCCTGCTGACATCAGAACAGCGAAGGCATAGGAGCACAACTTGTCTGAATTCGTCAATAACTACACAAGTGAATATTTTATTTGTAAGTGGCCAGGAAAGTTTGGGCCTCAGTGTATTTATTCAACTCCTTAGTTATTCTAAGCAACCAATCAGGGGACTTCCGCTCCTACGCATCTTTTTTTGAAAAGTTAACCTAATAATTTTCAAATCAGGAGACACCCCTTAATATGGCCTGCATCAGCAAAGAAGCCCTATACACGTCTATATATGTCTTTATTCTACCATCTCGCTAGTATTCTCTAAGTCATTTCAATACAGAATGATAATATTTACTTCGTCTACCGTCTGTCATCTAATACATAAGGTTTCACACTTATGTCTATTATTTTTACCATTTTCGTTTTTCCTCTATATTTATTCAAATAACATATCTTTCTTTCTACGGCAAGATAAGATATTACACTAAAGAATATGTTATGTCTAATAACTAAATATTATCATTTTAATCGTCCCTTGGGCTTCTATCGTTCAATTTTGACAGTAGTTTCATTTCTAAAATTTAAACGGGCTCTATGCATTTCTCCCTTTCCAATTTTTTTCTCTCTTGCCTTTTCTAAGAAATAAACAATTTTTAACGATAACCAACGTTCAATCGTGCTTGACTACAGTAACCATGGCCTTTGACCTAATATTCAAATATTTCTAGCCTCTCTCTTACGTTTTGGGTAGGGCGTGCAAGTCTGTGACGTCACATTGGCATTTATTCTAACAATCGTTTTTATGCGTTAACCCTTTAGAGACCGAGTTATAAAAGCTAGTATTTTGGTGGCGCGGTGATTCCTATGTTATTCTTATGTTATTTTATTCTTATAAAAGTGGTCACTAGTCTTACAACTGGGGGGAATTTTGCGAGACCATATGTGAGCGTGTTGTACATACAGATTGTATTTTACGACATGATGTAAGATACAGTCTCAATTCTGGACCTGCATTCAGTTTACTACGGTATTTATTTTTTATAAAGGTATAAGAAGAGAAAGCCCTCTCCACCAGCTCAGCATTTGTAAATGGCAACAGAAACTTAAGCGCCTTGTCGGTCAGCTGTTCATATTCTCTGCTGATGTCTCCCCAAAAGTTAATATGGAATTTTCCTTCGAATTCAGCTATTAAAGTAGTATCAATCGAAAGTTCAATCAACTTCTCTTTTTTGTTGATTGATAATGTGGCTGCTTGGAAATATTCTTCTTCAAAGGGATTTACAATCCAGTAGTTCTCTTTTCCAGGTTTCGGAAAGTACTTCTCGAAAGATGATTTTAGCCCTTTCAAGTGTTCAATTATTTTCTCGCTCATTTCCTGGGAGAGGTGCAGCTCGTTCTCAGATAGGAAATTGTGCAGAGTTTCAAATACCTCAGGCTAGCCTTTTTCAATACACGACCTCCAAAAATCTAATTTTTTAATCATAGATTCAATTTTGTCTGAAACATTGAAGATCGTTACCGAGCTATTCTGAAGTGCCAAATTTAGTTTGTTTATTTGTAGGAAAATATCCGATAAGTATGCAAGACTCTGAAGCCAATCACAGTCGTGTAACTTTGAAGTAAGTTGGAAAGGATGGTGTTACGCACAAATAATTACTTTTTCCAAAGTCCTTGTATAATTATTTTGCGTATGTATGATATTCTTTTGACTGAAATGAGTGTTAGATTTTCTATGGTCAAAGGGACATAACCCGAGTTTTTTGAGACTACAATTTTTTGGAGTTACCTTCTCTTGTATAGAGACGCATTCGGTTTATAACTTCTTGAACGAAGCGTGACCACATCTCCTTATTTGGTAGTATCAGTCAACTGTAGTAGATGTCTGAAACCTTTCTTAACGCTTCTTTTCATGACCATAAAAGGCGCGACTGTGTAAGACTTTTATCTCGAATGTTCTTAGAATCGTCTTATTGTGAACGGCAACTCAGAGATTGTCGTTCTGCGCATGTCAAAAGCTGGGAGTTCGTTCTGTGTGTTCCGCCCAGTTCGGGCAGTTTAGAAATGGTTTAAGAAGCGAGCAGACGCAACTGCGTCTTGTGATTTTCTGAGGGAAATACATTGTCTTGATGAGTTAGTTAGCTAACTAGACTATTTCCCCGTATTATTCAAGCCTGCCTGGAGGCATATGTTCATGGTTGATTTTCCGAAATAAGGTAATTCCTCTTGTATCGAACTTTATGCTATCATCTAGAGGTTCGTCATTTTGTCGCCTATTTGCTCGCCTGTGTGATTCAAAATGGAGAGGTACTTTGACTAGGATTAAGTCACCAGTATCTTTATACTTGAACTAGTTAAATATATATGGGTCGCTCTAGACCAACAAGACTATTGTCTGTGTTCCAGGATTCGTTATATCAGAGATCACGTCCAAGTCAGATGGTTAGACTTAGGAACATTATAAAGGTCGAGCTGACCTGTAGCCCATGTATGCTATTCACGTGCAGACAGTAAACGGACTGATTGTATACATCTGGTCTGCTAGCATCAGGAAGGGAATATTATTATTATTGTCTATGAACAGTGATAACCTGCAGTTGACACTGTTGCAGAAATTATTATTATTTATACAGCTTCACGAATTAGAACTCTATGATCTATGAATTTCTGAATCTATTGAACTGTGATGCCTTATGACGCATATATACAACAGCTGTCATTGCTGACTACAGAAATTGTTTTCAATGTGCCATATCATCTTGCTGAACTCGTTAACTATGTTGATGTCATATGTATCATGACTGTTTTGTGGCGTGCAATAAATGGAAGAAACTTATACAACGAAGTTACCCTTTCTATGACTCTACACGTCATGTTGCCTGTGTGATAACCCTGTGAACTGTTCCACTACCACATACACAGCAACATCCTAAATCAGAGAAGACACCTACATCTTGCACTTTAATACCAGGTGTCGATAAGGGTGGCAAGTTACCACTTCAGATCAAATCCACCCTTATCATTTTTGGTGGCCAGAGCTGGTTCTATCATCTGATATTTTGGCGCACCATATCATTTTTGGTGGCCATAGGTTGGTTCACTCTGATTCCAGCTATCAAGGGGGTCAGCAAACCCAGACATCATCATCAAGCTACAAGATACAACTACAGCATCAACTACCACCTTACAAGAAATTTTGGTTGAAATTCAGAAGGTCAAGTGCCGGTTGAAATTCAGAAGGTCAAGTGCCGGTTGAAATTCAGAAGGTCAAGTGCCGGTTGAAATTCAGAAGGTCAAGTGCCGGTTGAAATTCAGAAAGTCAAGTGCCGGTTGAAATTCAGAAGCTGTTCACTTTTAGAGGCTCATCTCCTTCGTCAGGGCAGTTTATGGGAGCAGAAGCTAATCAACGTTGGATCATTATCCTCAGAATGCTGATTACATCCTGTTCTGCACCGTGCTGACGCTGGATTTATAGAAGTTAAGTGGCCTGTTTTGTTTGTGAACTGTGCCCTTATGTTCTAACTGAGCCTTCTGTCTGTCACATTTTTCACACTTTCTCCTATTGTTTTCATGATACATGTTTATATGTTATATGTTATTTGTATTTGTATATTTATATGTTTATATTTCAGCGGGTTTGTTCGGTTGGGCGGAGTCTTTCAGTAGAAGATACCACGTCACAGAGGTTCTACTGTTAGCGATTTCGTTAGGGACTGTGCGAATTTCCTACAGTGAAATTTGCTAGCGACAATCGTTGCTATATCTGTTTAGTTGTGACGAGTTGTGCTTTATTTTTGTTTCTTGTATATTTTCTTTTTTCCTTTCTCTCTTTCTTTGTGTTTTTTAGTTTCGATTTCGATTGTTTGTATTTGTAGGTCTCCCCTTTGCTATTATTCAGTTCTTTACGTATATTTTTGTGTATACACTGTAGCGTCATTTGTTAGTCATATCTTTGCATATTTCTTGTTAGTTTTGCTGTTTGTGTATTTGACTTATGCGAATGTTTTCGTATTGTTTGATCTTTGTTGATTATTTACATTGACTCTGATCTTTGTTGTTGTTTACATTGACTCTGATCTTTGTTGTTGTTTACATTGACTCTGATCTTTGTTGTTGTTTACATTGACTTTGATCTTTGTTATTGTTTACATTGTTGGTGACCTTTGTTATTGTTTACATTGTCTTGTTATTGTTTACATAGTTCTTGCATAGTTAGCTTTCACTATTGTTAATATATGCTCATGCACTATTGGTCTATAGTGCACTTATCATAACTAACTGGTGTTTTTTGCTTATGCACTATTGTAGTGCAGTTATGATAAATAACTGATGGTTATGCACTGATTTGGGTAGTGCACTGTTAATTAAGAGGTGACTTGTGATATTATTATACAGTTGATAATACAAGTTGGTGTCAACTCCTGTTTCCCACAGAGATTGGGTTCAACATAGAGATTATACAAGCACTTTATTAAGTCTTGTTGCTATTTAACATTGAAATAAGATAATTAATTATTTCAAGTTCTGTACTCACATTTTAGACATCATGTCTACATTTGAGTACTTTATTGAGCAGGGTAAAGCCCTTGGGAAGACAGGTGATAAATTAGAAGAATTTGCGACTGTTCAATATGCCAAGGCATTGAAGTCGGAAGAAAAGAAAATGAAAGAACAAACTGAACAAAAGAGAATAGAGGCTGAAATAGAACAAAAGAAACTGCAGATGCAGGTGGAGGAAAAAAGATTTCAAATGGAAATGGAAAAACAAAAAAAGAGAAGCTGAAAATAAGAGACTTGAAAAAGAAGCTGAAAATAAGAGACTTGAAAAAGAAGCTGAAAATAAGAGACTTGAAAAAGAAGCTGAAAATAAGAGACTTGAAAAAAGAAGCTGAAAATAAGAGACTTGAAAAAGAAGCTGAAAATAAGAGACTTGAAATAGAGGCTGAAGAAAAAAAGTTACAGGCCCAGGCTGAAGAAAGAAAGTTACAGGCTGAGGCTGAAGAAAGAAGGTTACAAAGAGAGGCTGATGAGAGAAAAGCAAAAATGGAACATGATGAAAAAGTCTTAGCTTTAGAGTTAGAGAAGTTAAAGTTATTGAACACTGGTAATGCTAATGATGCAAATAAGGTGTCAAATAAGACTAATGCTAAGGATTTCAAGCTTAATCTACCAGCATTTAATCCCTCAATCGATGATATAACATTTTATCTAGATAGATTTGAAAGTGCATGTAATGTGCATAATATAGATAAAACATTATATGTTTATCATCTGTCCAAGATACTTAGAGGTGATGCTTTGACTTTGTTGAGTATGGTAGATGTGCCTGACAAAAACAACTATGAGGTTGTCAGGGCGGCATTGTTAAAGAAGTACCAACTTAACGAGGACGGATATCGTCTTAAATTTAAAACCATGTTACCAGAAACTGGAGTTGAATTCTCTGAATTCATCTCAGGCATCCGTCTTACTTTTTTACGATGGGTTGAGTTGTCTAAGACAGAAAATACATTTGAAGCTCTTATGGATTTACTACTTAGAGATAAGGTTATGTCTTCTGTTAATGAAGCTTTTCTATCTTTTCTTCATGAGCGTAAGCCTAAAAACATAAAAGAAATGGAAGAATACTGTAGCCAGTATGTTACTGCGCATCCACACATAACCATTAGCAACTCTAAGGTGAAAGAAGGTCTGCCAGTTGCTTCGGCAGCACCTTATGGCCCAAATTTTATGCGTAAATTTCAGGGTAGCCAAAAAAAATTTCAATAAAAAGAGTAATCGTAATTATGCCCAGAACCATAGTGATCAATTCCAGGGTGATTCTTCTTCCCAGAACTGGAGACAACCTAATACTACACGTTATTCTACTCCGGTTAACTTTAGAAATTTTCACAAAGGTAATCGGTATAGAGGGAAATATTTTATGCAGAGACCTCAATACCAAGATAATAGAGGTTCTCAACAGCATAGAGATAGTAATGACAGTTATGGAAACTGGAACTCAAACCAGGATAAAAATTACAGTAGGGACTTTAATGATAATTGCAGAGGCAATAATGGTCGCGGTAGATCGCAACATAAGAGAAAAAGATATCAACAGACAAACTCTGTTCAACAAGAATCTCAGGGAGCAGATAAACAGGTTAATAATGATAAAGACCATAATGCTATCGGATGCTCATCTTTTGATTTTGGTAGGGCAAATAAATGTATCCAATGCAGTACTTTATTTGATCCGAAAAACCATTAGTACTCTAAGCTGTGGTCATCCTTTGCCCGCTCTTCCTGCTAATGTTGCTCATGATGGGAGAGGTTCTCTTATATTACATAAGGGGCTAGTAAATAGTAATCCAGTCTCAGTGTTGTTTGATTCTGGATGTACTACTGTCGGCGTTAGGCAATCTCTTGTAGATCCATCCTGTGCTACAGGAAAAGTCATCAAATGTGTCACATTTGGTGGCACGTTAGAAAAGTATCCTACTGCTATAATACACATTGCTACTCCTTTCTTCACGGGAGAGGTCCACGCGTGTCTACTTCCAAACCCTATTGCGGACCTTATTATTGGTCGTATTCACGGAGTTAGGGAATGTACCCCACAGCAGATTGCTGTTTGGGAAGAGCAAAACATTGAAGCTACCAATGCGGTGGTCACAAGAGCACATGCTCTGGATCCACCTCAAACTTCATTAACTAATAATGATGAAGTAAATGACCAAGATAGTCACTTGACTATTACACGTGACTCATTTATCAAATTGCAAGAAGAAGATCCTTCTTTACAAAAATTCTTCATTCTAGCAAAAAAAGGTGATCCTAATCAGAACACTAATAGGAAATCTTGGATTTCTATGAAGAACGGCGTACTTGTACGTATGGTACAAGACTCGACTACGTCCACTCATTCACAAATTCTTGTGCCTAAGAGCATGAGATTGCAAATATTGCAACATGCTCATGACTCGCAATGTGCTGGACATATGGGTTTTTCCCGTACAAAGTCGAGGGTTCTTGCGGCTTTCTTTTGGCCATTTGTGAGCAAGGACATACGAATGTACTGTCGCTCTTGCAAAGTATGTCAGGAGGTCAAATCTAAAGGACCACGACATGCTGCGCCTATCCAGGCTGCTGACATTCCTATTCGCCCTTTTCAAAAAATGGCAATAGATATTATCGGTCCTTTTAGAATTAAGTCGGCTAGAGGACATCAATTTATCCTTACATGTGTCGATATGTGCACACGTTGGCCAGAGGCAATACCTCTCAAGAGCATCTCAACTGCTGATATCGCAGACGCTCTTTGGCTGATATTTTCTCGCTTGGGTTTTCCCGGAGAAATATTGTCAGACCATGGCACTCAACTTATATCAGACACTATGTCACAGGTAATGTCTATGCTACACATTAAAAGGTCTCTCAGCAGTATCTATCACCCAATGTCTAATGGGTTGGTCGAACGTTTAAATAGGACTCTGAAAACTTTACTTGGTAAAATAACTGAGGATCATCCTCAGGATTGGGACAGGGTCTTACCCGCGGCTCTCTTTGCGTATAGAGAGGTCCCCAATGAACATACGGGGTTTTCCCCTTTTGAACTTGTCTTTGGCGCGCAACCGCGCGGCCCTATGTCTTTACTTCACGATCTAATCACTGCCGATAATATTAGCGATGAGACTCAATCTTCTTATGAGTACGTCATTGCTCTTAGGCAAAAGATCATCGAGGCATGCAAACTAGCAACTTCGTCTTCAGAATTTGCTAAAGAAAAGGCAAGGCAGTTTGCAAATAAGAATAGATGTCTACGACAACTTTGTCCAGGTGACAAAGCTCTCGTTCTACTTCCTTCAAGGGAGAACAGACTTCTAATTGCATGGAAAGGTCCATATGCAATAGTCTCCAAAATTTCTGATGTTGACTATGTTGTCGATATTGATGGAAAGCATAAAACTTTCCACATAAATATGCTCACGGAATTTTATGAAAGACCTGACTATTTGCAGCCTATTTTCCAGGCTACGGACAATTCACAAGCAACTCATGGTCAGTACTCATCTCTGTCAGTTATACAGGATGAGGAAACTACTTTTTCTGATGTCAATCTTCCTCTTTCTATGGTCCCACTTTATTCTACGGAATCTTGGAAAAACGTGACCGTTTCTCCAAATCTTTCCGCTGAGGAACATCGACAAGTTTCTTCGATGTTGCAAACATTTCAGGATGTTCTTACAGACATCCCGGGACACACACATGTCATAGAACATGACATTGTGCTAACTGATCACAATCCTATCAGAGTCAGACCATATCCAATACCTATCCATTTCCAGTCTCAAGTCGAAAAAGAATTGGATGAAATGATACGTTTGGAAATCATTGAACCATCCACTTCAGCATACTCTTCGTCTATGGTTATTGTTCGAAAGAAGGATAATAACATTCGCATTTGCGTAGATTATCGCAAATTGAACCAAGTTACGAAGTTCGATGCTGAACCTATGCCTTCATTAGAAGAGCTACTCAATAAACTTTCTAATTCTAGATTCTTTACCAAACTAGATTTGTCTAAAGGTTATTGGCAAGTCCCGCTAACTGAACGTGCCAAACCTTTTACAGCTTTTTCTACACCTAGGGGTTTATTCCAATGGAATTTCATGCCTTTTGGTCTTATGAACGCCCCTGCTACATTCGTACGCATGATGCGGCGAATTCTCGCATATCGTACAGATGTCATAGCATACCTAGATGATATCTGTCTATTCAGTGATTCGTGGGAAGATCACTATTTGGGTTTATACGAATTACTGTCTACTCTTCGCGAGTATAACTTGACTGCAAAACCCTCTAAAGCCTTTATAGGATTTAGCGAGATTTCTTTCCTAGGTCATCGGGTTGGTCATGGTCTTTTAAAGACAGAGGACCACAATGTTTCAAAAATACTTAACATTTCGGTCCCTAAGACGAAGAAACAAGTAAGGAGTCTATTAGGTTTGATTCAATTCTACGGACGATTCATTCCGAATCTGTCCTCCATTATGGCACCGCTTTCTACTTTATTGAAGAAAGGGTCGCCTAATCTGATCCGCTGGTCTGAAGAATGTCAATCCTCATTGGACCAGGTTAAAGCCCTATTTTCATCTCCACCTATTCTTAAGTTACCTACTATTGAGAAGACTTTTGTTCTTCGAAGTGACGCCTCGTCAACAGGGATTGGGGCAGCACTAATGCAGGAGTATTCTGATACTTTGCATCCGGTGATGTATATCTCTAGGAAATTAAACGCTGCAGAAAAGAATTACTCGGTTTTAGATCGTGAGTTATTGGCTATGGTATGGTCTATTCTGAAGTTACAAAGATTTCTTCTAGGCGCACATTTCATTGTGGAAACCGACCAGAAAGCGCTTACTGCTATTCAGAGCAAAAACTTGAAGAGCTCGAGGTCCACTCGTTATGCCATAGCTCTTCAACCATTTCATTTCTCGGTTCGAGCTATCCGTGGTTCGGATAATGTAATGGCAGACATTCTGTCCAGATGTCCACACGATTCTACATGATTCTTCTGTCATATATATTTCCTGATATACAATCCAATATTATAATGACATGTTAGTAGATTTTGTCTCACTTTTTTTTTTGAGGGAAATTTATAACATTGTACCATGTAATTATCTAAGAAGGCTTAGTTAGTGATATACGGGCCAAAAGATCACTCGGCCACATTTAAATAAATTATTTTCAGGATTGTATTAATAAATTTACCAGTTGTCTTTAAGATTTGTGTTATTGATATTTTCGCAGCACATCATTGAAGTCTGCGAGTTTATGTCCATTGTGGAACTTTGAGGATATCAAGTCCTGTCCTACATTGGGAGCGGATGATGTCCACATCTTCTTCTATTGAATGTTTTATGTCACCGAAGATCAACACATGTATTACTTATTAATTACTGTTACTTTATATAATGTAATAATATAGTGCGGTATATTAGTAAATTACACCGCTATTTGCAACACATTGTATGATAACACATAATATATTTAATTTCATATATTGGTATGAGAATAATTTGATTGTCATTATGTTGTTGCCATCATTATGGCGTGTGTTGGTGGCACCTTCCTGGAATATATCAGCGTATACTTAGATAAATTTTTTTCTCTAAGGATCTGAGATATGATCTCAGTGTCGCTCCATGCGTTGAGCTAATTTGTTAGGTATATATCCACGCATCATACGTGCGTTAGGAGCCTAGATTTTACTTTTTCCAAAGTCCTTGTATAATTATTTTGCGTATGTATGATATTCTTTTGACTGAAATGAGTGTTAGATTTTCTATGGTCAAAGGGACATAACCCGAGTTTTTTGAGACTACAATTTTTTGGAGTTACCTTCTCTTGTATAGAGACGCATTCGGTTTATAACTTCTTGAACGAAGCGTGACCACATCTCCTTATTTGGTAGTATCAGTCAACTGTAGTAGATGTCTGAAACCTTTCTTAACGCTTCTTTTCATGACCATAAAAGGCGCGACTGTGTAAGACTTTTATCTCGAATGTTCTTAGAATCGTCTTATTGTGAACGGCAACTCAGAGATTGTCGTTCTGCGCATGTCAAAAGCTGGGAGTTCGTTCTGTGTGTTCCGCCCAGTTCGGGCAGTTTAGAAATGGTTTAAGAAGCGAGCAGACGCAACTGCGTCTTGTGATTTTCTGAGGGAAATACATTGTCTTGGTGAGTTAGTTAGCTAACTAGACTATTTCCCCGTATTATTCAAGCCTGCCTGGAGGCATATGTTCATGGTTGATTTTCCGAAATAAGGTAATTCCTCTTGTATCGAACTTTATGCTATCATCTAGAGGTTCGTCATTTTGTCGCCTATTTGCTCGCCTGTGTGATTCAAAATGGAGAGGTACTTTGACTAGGATTAAGTCACCAGTATCTTTATACTTGAACTAGTTAAATATATATGGGTCGCTCTAGACCAACAAGACTATTGTCTGTGTTCCAGGATTCGTTATATCAGAGATCACGTCCAAGTCAGATGGTTAGACTTAGGAACATTATAAAGGTCGAGCTGACCTGTAGCCCATGTATGCTATTCACGTGCAGACAGTAAACGGACTGATTGTATACATCTGGTCTGCTAGCATCAGGAAGGGAATATTATTATTATTGTCTATGAACAGTGATAACCTGCAGTTGACACTGTTGCAGAAATTATTATTATTTATACAGCTTCACGAATTAGAACTCTATGATTTATGAATTTCTGAATCTATTGAACTGTGATGCCTTATGACGCATATATACAACAGCTGTCATTGCTGACTACAGAAATTGTTTTCAATGTGCCATATCATCTTGCTGAACTCGTTAACTATGTTGATGTCATATGTATCATGACTGTTTTGTGGCGTGCAATAAATGGAAGAAACTTATACAACGAAGTTACCCTTTCTATGACTCTACACGTCATGTTGCCTGTGTGATAACCCTGTGAACTGTTCCACTACCACATACACAGCAACATCCTAAATCAGAGAAGACACCTACATCTTGCACTTTAATACCAGGTGTCACCATATCATTTTTGGTGGCCATAGGTTGGTTCACTCTGATTCCAGCTATCAAGGGGGTCAGCAAACCCAGACATCATCATCAAGCTACAAGATACAACTACAGCATCAACTACCACCTTACAAGAAATTTTGGTTGAAATTCAGAAGGTCAAGTGCCGGTTGAAATTCAGAAGGTCAAGTGCCGGTTGAAATTCAGAAGGTCAAGTGCCGGTTGAAATTCAGAAGGTCAAGTGCCGGTTGAAATTCAGAAAGTCAAGTGCCGGTTGAAATTCAGAAGCTGTTCACTTTTAGAGGCTCATCTCCTTCGTCATGGCTGTTTATGGGAGCAGAAGTTAATCAACGTTGGATCATTATCCTCAGAATGCTGATTACATCCTGTTCTGCACCGTGCTGACGCTGGATTTATAGAAGTTAAGTGGCCTGTTTTGTTTGTGAACTGTGCCCTTATGTTCTAACTGAGCCTTCTGTCTGTCACATTTTTCACACTTTCTCCTATTGTTTTCATGATACATGTTTATATGTTATATGTTATTTGTATTTGTATATTTATATGTTTATATTTCAGCGGGTTTGTTCGGTTGGGCGGAGTCTTTCAGTAGAAGATACCACGTCACAGAGGTTCTACTGTTAGCGATTTCGTTAGGGACTGTGCGAATTTCCTACAGTGAAATTTGCTAGCGACAATCGTTGCTATATCTGTTTAGTTGTGACGAGTTGTGCTTTATTTTTGTTTCTTGTATATTTTCTTTTTTCCTTTCTCTCTTTCTTTGTGTTTTTTAGTTTCGATTTCGATTGTTTGTATTTGTAGGTCTCCCCTTTGCTATTATTCAGTTCTTTACGTATATTTTTGTGTATACACTGTAGCGTCATTTGTTAGTCATATCTTTGCATATTTCTTTTTAGTTTTGCTGTTTGTGTATTTGACTTATGCGAATGTTTTCGTATTGTTTGATCTTTGTTGTTGTTTGTTTACATTGACTCTGATCTTTGTTGTTGTTTACATTGACTCTGATCTTTGTTGTTGTTTACATTGACTCTGATCTTTGTTGTTGTTTACATTGACTTTGATCTTTGTTATTGTTTACATTGTTGGTGACCTTTGTTATTGTTTACATTGTCTTGTTATTGTTTACATAGTTCTTGCATAGTTAGCTTTCACTATTGTTAATATATGCTCATGCACTATTGGTCTATAGTGCACTTATCATAACTAACTGGTGTTTTTTGCTTATGCACTATTGTAGTGCAGTTATGATAAATAACTGATGGTTATGCACTGATTTGGGTAGTGCACTGTTAATTAAGAGGTGACTTGTGATATTATTATACAGTTGATAATACAAGTTGGTGTCAACTCCTGTTTCCCACAGAGATTGGGTTCAACATAGAGATTATACAAGCACTTTATTAAGTCTTGTTGCTATTTAACATTGAAATAAGATAATTAATTATTTCAAGTTCTGTACTCACATTTTAGACATCATGTCTACATTTGAGTACTTTATTGAGCAGGGTAAAGCCCTTGGGAAGACAGGTGATAAATTAGAAGAATTTGCGACTGTTCAATATGCCAAGGCATTGAAGTCGGAAGAAAAGAAAATGAAAGAACAAACTGAACAAAAGAGAATAGAGGCTGAAATAGAACAAAAGAAACTGCAGATGCAGGTGGAGGAAAAAAGATTTCAAATGGAAATGGAAAAAACAAAAAAGAGAAGCTGAAAATAAGAGACTTGAAAAAGAAGCTGAAAATAAGAAACTTAAAAAAGAAGCTGAAAATAAGAGACTTGAAAAAGAAGCTGAAAATAAGAGACTTGAAAAAGAAGCTGAAAATAAGAGACTTGAAAAAGAAGCTGAAAATAAGAGACTTGAAATAGAGGCTGAAGAAAAAAAGTTACAGGCCCAGGCTGAAGAAAGAAAGTTACAGGCTGAGGCTGAAGAAAGAAGGTTACAAAGAGAGGCTGATGAGAGAAAAGCAAAAATGGAACATGATGAAAAAGTCTTAGCTTTAGAGTTAGAGAAGTTAAAGTTATTGAACACTGGTAATGCTAATGATGCAAATAAGGTGTCAAATAAGACTAATGCTAAGGATTTCAAGCTTAATCTACCAGCATTTAATCCCTCAATCGATGATATAACATTTTATCTAGATAGATTTGAAAGTGCATGTAATGTGCATAATATAGATAAAACATTATATGTGTATCATCTGTCCAAGATACTTAGAGGTGATGCTTTGACTTTGTTGAGTATGGTAGATGTGCCTGACAAAAACAACTATGAGGTTGTCAGGGCGGCATTGTTAAAGAAGTACCAACTTAACGAGGACGGATATCGTCTTAAATTTAAAACCATGTTACCAGAAACTGGAGTTGAATTCTCTGAATTCATCTCAGGCATCCGTCTTACTTTTTTACGATGGGTTGAGTTGTCTAAGACAGAAAATACATTTGAAGCTCTTATGGATTTACTACTTAGAGATAAGGTTATGTCTTCTGTTAATGAAGCTTTTCTATCTTTTCTTCATGAGCGTAAGCCTAAAAACATAAAAGAAATGGAAGAATACTGTAGCCAGTATGTTACTGCGCATCCGCACATAACCATTAGCAACTCTAAGGTGAAAGAAGGTCTGCCAGTTGCTTCGGCAGCACCTTATGGCCCAAATTTTTATGCGTAAATTTCAGGGTAGCCAAAAAAATTTCAATAAAAAGAGTAATCGTAATTATGCCCAGAACCATAGTGATCAATTCCAGGGTGATTCTTCTTCCCAGAACTGGAGACAACCTAATACTACACGTTATTCTACTCCGGTTAACTTTAGAAATTTTCACAAAGGTAATCGGTATAGAGGGAAATATTTTATGCAGAGACCTCAATACCAAGATAATAGAGGTTCTCAACAGCATAGAGATAGTAATGACAGTTATGGAAACTGGAACTCAAACCAGGATAAAAATTACAGTAGGGACTTTAATGATAATTGCAGAGGCAATAATGGTCGCGGTAGATCGCAACATAAGAGAAAAAGATATCAACAGACAAACTCTGTTCAACAAGAATCTCAGGGAGCAGATAAACAGGTTAATAATGATAAAGACCATAATGCTATCGGATGCTCATCTTTTGATTTTGGTAGGGCAAATAAATGTATCCAATGCAGTACTTTATTTGATCCGAAAACCATTAGTACTCTAAGCTGTGGTCATCCTTTGCCCGCTCTTCCTGCTAATGTTGCTCATGATGGGAGAGGTTCTCTTATATTACATAAGGGGCTAGTAAATAGTAATCCAGTCTCAGTGTTGTTTGATTCTGGATGTACTACTGTCGGCGTTAGGCAATCTCTTGTAGATCCATCCTGTGCTACAGGAAAAGTCATCAAATGTGTCACATTTGGTGGCACGTTAGAAAAGTATCCTACTGCTATAATACACATTGCTACTCCTTTCTTCACGGGAGAGGTCCACGCGTGTCTACTTCCAAACCCTATTGCGGACCTTATTATTGGTCGTATTCACGGAGTTAGGGAATGTACCCCACAGCAGATTGCTGTTTGGGAAGAGCAAAACATTGAAGCTACCAATGCGGTGGTCACAAGAGCACATGCTCTGGATCCACCTCAAACTTCATTAACTAATAATGATGAAGTAAATGACCAAGATAGTCACTTGACTATTACACGTGACTCATTTATCAAATTGCAAGAAGAAGATCCTTCTTTACAAAAATTCTTCATTCTAGCAAAAAAAGGTGATCCTAATCAGAACACTAATAGGAAATCTTGGATTTCTATGAAGAACGGCGTACTTGTACGTATGGTACAAGACTCGACTACGTCCACTCATTCACAAATTCTTGTGCCTAAGAGCATGAGATTGCAAATATTGCAACATGCTCATGACTCGCAATGTGCTGGACATATGGGTTTTTCCCGTACAAAGTCGAGGGTTCTTGCGGCTTTCTTTTGGCCATTTGTGAGCAAGGACATACGAATGTACTGTCGCTCTTGCAAAGTATGTCAGGAGGTCAAATCTAAAGGACCACGACATGCTGCGCCTATCCAGGCTGCTGACATTCCTATTCGCCCTTTTCAAAAAATGGCAATAGATATTATCGGTCCTTTTAGAATTAAGTCGGCTAGAGGACATCAATTTATCCTTACATGTGTCGATATGTGCACACGTTGGCCAGAGGCAATACCTCTCAAGAGCATCTCAACTGCTGATATCGCAGACGCTCTTTGGCTGATATTTTCTCGCTTGGGTTTTCCCGGAGAAATATTGTCAGACCATGGCACTCAACTTATATCAGACACTATGTCACAGGTAATGTCTATGCTACACATTAAAAGGTCTCTCAGCAGTATCTATCACCCAATGTCTAATGGGTTGGTCGAACGTTTAAATAGGACTCTGAAAACTTTACTTGGTAAAATAACTGAGGATCATCCTCAGGATTGGGACAGGGTCTTACCCGCGGCTCTCTTTGCGTATAGAGAGGTCCCCAATGAACATACGGGGTTTTCCCCTTTTGAACTTGTCTTTGGCGCGCAACCGCGCGGCCCTATGTCTTTACTTCACGATCTAATCACTGCCGATAATATTAGCGATGAGACTCAATCTTCTTATGAGTACGTCATTGCTCTTAGGCAAAAGATCATCGAGGCATGCAAACTAGCAACTTCGTCTTCAGAATTTGCTAAAGAAAAGGCAAGGCAGTTTGCAAATAAGAATAGATGTCTACGACAACTTTGTCCAGGTGACAAAGCTCTCGTTCTACTTCCTTCAAGGGAGAACAGACTTCTAATTGCATGGAAAGGTCCATATGCAATAGTCTCCAAAATTTCTGATGTTGACTATGTTGTCGATATTGATGGAAAGCATAAAACTTTCCACATAAATATGCTCACGGAATTTTATGAAAGACCTGACTATTTGCAGCCTATTTTCCAGGCTACGGACAATTCACAAGCAACTCATGGTCAGTACTCATCTCTGTCAGTTATACAGGATGAGGAAACTACTTTTTCTGATGTCAATCTTCCTCTTTCTATGGTCCCACTTTATTCTACGGAATCTTGGAAAAACGTGACCGTTTCTCCAAATCTTTCCGCTGAGGAACATCGACAAGTTTCTTCGATGTTGCAAACATTTCAGGATGTTCTTACAGACATCCCGGGACACACACATGTCATAGAACATGACATTGTGCTAACTGATCACAATCCTATCAGAGTCAGACCATATCCAATACCTATCCATTTCCAGTCTCAAGTCGAAAAAGAATTGGATGAAATGATACGTTTGGAAATCATTGAACCATCCACTTCAGCATACTCTTCGTCTATGGTTATTGTTCGGAAGAAGGATAATAACATTCGCATTTGCGTAGATTATCGCAAATTGAACCAAGTTACGAAGTTCGATGCTGAACCTATGCCTTCATTAGAAGAGCTACTCAATAAACTTTCTAATTCTAGATTCTTTACCAAACTAGATTTGTCTAAAGGTTATTGGCAAGTCCCGCTAACTGAACGTGCCAAACCTTTTACAGCTTTTTCTACACCTAGGGGTTTATTCCAATGGAATTTCATGCCTTTTGGTCTTATGAACGCCCCTGCTACATTCGTACGCATGATGCGGCGAATTCTCGCATATCGTACAGATGTCATAGCATACCTAGATGATATCTGTCTATTCAGTGATTCGTGGGAAGATCACTATTTGGGTTTATACGAATTACTGTCTACTCTTCGCGAGTATAACTTGACTGCAAAACCCTCTAAAGCCTTTATAGGATTTAGCGAGATTTCTTTCCTAGGTCATCGGGTTGGTCATGGTCTTTTAAAGACAGAGGACCACAATGTTTCAAAAATACTTAACATTTCGGTCCCTAAGACGAAGAAACAAGTAAGGAGTCTATTAGGTTTGATTCAATTCTACGGACGATTCATTCCGAATCTGTCCTCCATTATGGCACCGCTTTCTACTTTATTGAAGAAAGGGTCGCCTAATCTGATCCGCTGGTCTGAAGAATGTCAATCCTCATTGGACCAGGTTAAAGCCCTATTTTCATCTCCACCTATTCTTAAGTTACCTACTATTGAGAAGACTTTTGTTCTTCGAAGTGACGCCTCGTCAACAGGGATTGGGGCAGCACTAATGCAGGAGTATTCTGATACTTTGCATCCGGTGATGTATATCTCTAGGAAATTAAACGCTGCAGAAAAGAATTACTCGGTTTTAGATCGTGAGTTATTGGCTATGGTATGGTCTATTCTGAAGTTACAAAGATTTCTTCTAGGCGCACATTTCATTGTGGAAACCGACCAGAAAGCGCTTACTGCTATTCAGAGCAAAAACTTGAAGAGCTCGAGGTCCACTCGTTATGCCATAGCTCTTCAACCATTTCATTTCTCGGTTCGAGCTATCCGTGGTTCGGATAATGTAATGGCAGACATTCTGTCCAGATGTCCACACGATTCTACATGATTCTTCTGTCATATATATATATTTCCTGATATACAATCCAATATTATAATGACATGTTAGTAGATTTTGTCTCACTTTTTTTTTTGAGGGAAATTTATAACATTGTACCATGTAATTATCTAAGAAGGCTTAGTTAGTGATATACGGGCCAAAAGATCACTCGGCCACATTTAAATAAATTATTTTCAGGATTGTATTAATAAATTTACCAGTTGTCTTTAAGATTTGTGTTATTGATATTTTCGCAGCACATCATTGAAGTCTGCGAGTTTATGTCCATTGTGGAACTTTGAGGATATCAAGTCCTGTCCTACATTGGGAGCGGATGATGTCCACATCTTCTTCTATTGAATGTTTTATGTCACCGAAGATCAACACATGTATTACTTATTAATTACTGTTACTTTATATAATGTAATAATATAGTGCGGTATATTAGTAAATTACACCGCTATTTGCAACACATTGTATGATAACACATAATATATTTAATTTCATATATTGGTATGAGAATAATTTGATTGTCATTATGTTGTTGCCATCATTATGGCGTGTGTTGGTGGCACCTTCCTGGAATATATCAGCGTATACTTAGATAAATTTTTTCTCTAAGGATCTGAGATATGATCTCAGTGTCGCTCCATGCGTTGAGCTAATTTGTTAGGTATATATCCACGCATCATACGTGCGTTAGGAGCCTAGATTTTTTCCGGCTCCAGGATTTAAAAAAAAAATGTTTCATTTTTTTTTTCCCGGGAGGGTGCGGTAATGTTACGCACAAATAATTACTTTTTCCAAAGTCCTTGTATAATTATTTTGCGTATGTATGATATTCTTTTGACTGAAATGAGTGTTAGATTTTCTATGGTCAAAGGGACATAACCCGAGTTTTTTGAGACTACAATTTTTTGGAGTTACCTTCTCTTGTATAGAGACGCATTCGGTTTATAACTTCTTGAACGAAGCGTGACCACATCTCCTTATTTGGTAGTATCAGTCAACTGTAGTAGATGTCTGAAACCTTTCTTAACGCTTCTTTTCATGACCATAAAAGGCGCGACTGTGTAAGACTTTTATCTCGAATGTTCTTAGAATCGTCTTATTGTGAACGGCAACTCAGAGATTGTCGTTCTGCGCATGTCAAAAGCTGGGAGTTCGTTCTGTGTGTTCCGCCCAGTTCGGGCAGTTTAGAAATGGTTTAAGAAGCGAGCAGACGCAACTGCGTCTTGTGATTTTCTGAGGGAAATACATTGTCTTGGTGAGTTAGTTAGCTAACTAGACTATTTCCCCGTATTATTCAAGCCTGCCTGGAGGCATATGTTCATGGTTGATTTTCCGAAATAAGGTAATTCCTCTTGTATCGAACTTTATGCTATCATCTAGAGGTTCGTCATTTTGTCGCCTATTTGCTCGCCTGTGTGATTCAAAATGGAGAGGTACTTTGACTAGGATTAAGTCACCAGTATCTTTATACTTGAACTAGTTAAATATATATGGGTCGCTCTAGACCAACAAGACTATTGTCTGTGTTCCAGGATTCGTTATATCAGAGATCACGTCCAAGTCAGATGGTTAGACTTAGGAACATTATAAAGGTCGAGCTGACCTGTAGCCCATGTATGCTATTCACGTGCAGACAGTAAACGGACTGATTGTATACATCTGGTCTGCTAGCATCAGGAAGGGAATATTATTATTATTGTCTATGAACAGTGATAACCTGCAGTTGACACTGTTGCAGAAATTATTATTATTTATACAGCTTCACGAATTAGAACTCTATGATCTATGAATTTCTGAATCTATTGAACTGTGATGCCTTATGACGCATATATACAACAGCTGTCATTGCTGACTACAGAAATTGTTTTCAATGTGCCATATCATCTTGCTGAACTCGTTAACTATGTTGATGTCATATGTATCATGACTGTTTTGTGGCGTGCAATAAATGGAAGAAACTTATACAACGAAGTTACCCTTTCTATGACTCTACACGTCATGTTGCCTGTGTGATAACCCTGTGAACTGTTCCACTACCACATACACAGCAACATCCTAAATCAGAGAAGACACCTACATCTTGCACTTTAATACCAGGTGTCGATAAGGGTGGCAAGTTACCACTTCAGATCAAATCCACCCTTATCAGATGGTCTTCAAAAAAAGTTGGACTTCATGTCTAAGTTCGAACAGCCGGGTTAGGACTTTACCACGAGAGAGCCACCTTACTTGTGTATGAAGGAGCAGGGTAGAATGAAGACTATTCATCTCTTCACACTGCTTTGAAAAGCCTCGAGTTTGTGGACTTTGACTTTATAAAATTAACCACTTTCACAGCTTCATCAAGAACGACTTTTAATTCACCAGGGAGTCGGTTAGATGCAAGGCTTTGCCTGTGGATGCAGCAGTGGCTCCAGGTTATATTGGGGGCTACCTTCGTGACACGAGCGCGAAGACCGGAGTAGCAACCTGACATAGACTTGGCTCCGCTTGTAAGCCCTGACAGAGGATGACAAAGCAAAAGGTTTTCTTCAACTTCATTGCTTTTCAAATACCTCACAATAACAAGCAAAACAGCGCAATTAGCAATATCTTTGCTTTCGTCAACTTGAATAGCAAAGAATTTACTATTTTTAATGCTACTTATAGGCGTTGAAAAAAAAATTGCGTTCCTTGTTTTCATAACTGGGGTGTTTTGTTTGTAAATGCCGCAAGAGTAACGAAGGTTTCATGCTACCATTGGATAATACTTCCCGACACACTACACAGTGGGGCTTAGCACAGTCCTCATCTCCTATAAACGAAAACCCATACTTCATGTATTCGTCACTGTATTTTCTCTTTTTAGCTCTATGTAAAACTGAAGATCGTGTCTTTTCACTATCCTGCACCAAGAAAAACGGCGGAGATTGTCTCACACAGTTCATGTTTATAGCGTTGAATTAATTTCACAACTTTTGACTTGTCTTTTACACTGTTGACATGTGTATCTTTTTTCCGCCATTACTCAATTTTTGTCGCGTACCCCTGAACGTCCTGTCGCGTACCCCCAGGGGTACGCGTACCACAGGTTGGGAACCGCTGGTCTAAGACAATATCTGTGTCAACAGTTTTTCCTTTTGTTCTTGTCCTGTTTCCAAATTCCATGATTCTAATAAATCCGTTCTCCCATAACAATAATCAGTTTACAAACCCCGCCACATTTATTTCGTTTCATGTCGTTTATTATTTTTAGTTTTGTCCGTTCTCTGATATCGGTACGAAAGTTAACGGTGTCAATGCTGTACTAAGTTTCCGTAAAAATCATAGAGTTTCTTCTTCAAGTACCATGCCTGGTGGCGTAGACGATCATCACTCTCCACTTCTTCCTGTCTCCAGTACTAATTATCGATTATGTTGTTGACTTCTTTCCATCCCATGATGTCAAACTGATAGGAAACTGTATACAGAGCGATACAACAGGAGGCAGTCTGATCATCAGAAATAGTCCCCCCTTTTCGATCAAGTGTTTCGACCCATTATTCTCCTTTACACTCTGATTGAGGGGGGGGGGGGGAAACTTGGGTCTTGTGCAGATAATTTAACCCACTCCACCATGGTTGCAGCTTTCAACTTCATTCTTTTTTTTTTCTTTTTTTTTTAATATTAATGAAAAAAAAAAAAGATATCCGGTTCAACCTCTGATGGGTTATAATTAGGATATACTGTACAGTATATTGTTTTCAATTCCAAATAATATGAACAACCGCCTATATGAGAAAGTGGCATCACATTTTTCAAATCAATGTAAATTGGGACAATCACAATTGTGCTTAAACGTTAAATAAATAAAATAAAAATAAGAAATAAAATAATAAACCAAGAAAAAAACTTTGAACAAGAATAATATTAAAGTTAGTTCTAGTTAGGCTATATAACGGACTTTAACAGATTGACTTTCATCTGTTAAAAGTTATATGCATTGTAAGAACAGCATCAGACCTTCACATTCCCAGCCACTATATATTAACATTTGTTCGTGTTAAATATTGTTTTACTATATTATGCAATTCCCTAGGTCTGTCTATTCTCAACACCTCTTCTATATTTATAGTTATAGGTAAGTTGGATGCTTGCAAATAATCTAATATTGGTATTCTCATTTGTTCATACCTCTTACATTTTAACAAGAAATGTTCTATATTATTGTCTTGAAGACATCCTGCACAGTAAGGTTCTTCTATTCTGAAATAGCCTTTTCCAAGCTGTAGTCTGAGAAGTTTCTTATTACTGGGAATTTTCAATTCCCTAGATATCTGACATTTTCTTGTTGGAACCTTGGACATCTTATATGCATGTCTTCCTTTCAGATTTTTATCCCACTCTGCTTTCCATTCATCTGTTATTAAATCTTTAATTAAGCTCTTAATCTCTGATTTACTCATCCCTACATTTATTAGATTTTTATCAGATCTACCTTTCTTGGCTTCTTTATCAGCCTTTTCATTTCCTTCTATGCCAACATGTGAAGGTATCCAAGCAAATAAGACTGAACATCCTCTGGAATATAAGTATGTAGTAGCCAGAAATATCTCCTCTGCTATATCAGGTCTACTACATTCTCGTAAGTTTCTAAGTGCTTTAATTGTTGAAAGAGAGTCAGTTAAAAACTGTTATACTGTTAATTTTTTGGGAGGGTTATTAGAGAATATTTCTAGTGCTTTTAGTATTGCCACCATCTCTTTTCTGTCAGCTGGAGGCAATTCAGAAAGTACCCCTTACATTGAAAATAAGTTACTTACTTACTTAGTCGTTCCTCTTCTACCGTGAGGTGCAGAGGTTTGGAAGAGAAAGCGCCATACTACCCTATCGGATGTCTTCCTCCAGACCTGGTTCGGGACCCAAAGATGCAGCAATAGAGAATGCAGTCAGCGACCCATAGCTTGACTGCTTGCATCAGAATCAGCGAACCAGAGCTGGTCAAGACCGTACTCCACCTCCACGTGGTGGTCCTGGAAACAGTCTGCAGCAATGCAGTCTGGCTGAGCGAGTACGGATCGAAGAGGGAAGGCAAACCATGTCCCAAAAAATGCCGTGCAGAAATCGGATATGTCGACCGAAATGTGCAGATATCACAGCTTAGGCGTAAACAGACACAACGCAACCACCGTCCTTTTCAGGGCGAACGAAGAAGAAGAAACACTGCACTGAGGTAGTACCAAAACCAATTTTTTATTTTTTTTATATTTAGCTGATAAGAACAGATTTTTGATTTTTTTTTTTTTTTTTGCTGATAAAAACAGATTTGTTGTTGTTGTTGTTGTGAACCCGACCCTGGCTAAGACCCGGCATACTCTAGAAATGATCCCTAGAAGTACGACACTTTGATCTTAGCCAAAAGGCCGAGATAAGAACAGATTTTTTTTTTTTTTTTTTTTTTTTTTGTGAAGTTTATTTTGCTTCTCAAATACATGTTACATTTATAGAAAGTACATTTTGAAATTTCATATAGAGAAAAAAAAAAAACAAAACAAAACAAAAACTTTCGTGCACTCTCAAACTTTCATTCACACCCTTTAGAAGATACATATCTTAAGAAATGGGAGAGTAAAAGGAATAAGTATTGTAACCTAAAATCATAAGATGAAAGAACAAAAAGGAATCACACATTCCAGAAAATGGCACTAGTAATAATATGAGTATGTCATATGAATTACTTTAACAGGTTGTAAAAGAGTACATTTTCTGTGGGTAGAATCTGGCATATCAAGAGCACATTCCTGACAGTCATAAAATTAGCATGTCAAATGTACTATTTACAAATTATGCACACATCAATCCGACAAAGTACGCTCTTGATGTTAGCAACTTGACAAAGGCTTCACACATAAAAAAAACATATTGTTCATGTTACATCATGTTCAAACATGCTGTTTAAAAATGTAAGCCAGGAGGATTGAAAGTGAAATCTCAATGAGGATGGTTAACACCCACAGATACTTCTTTCACTTGACTGCAAAAGTACTTTGTGGTTCTAAGCGCCATAAACACTCTCATCACTGTAGGCAATGTACAAAAAGAAATCCTCTTCATGGCGTTCCAGGTGTTAAATAAAAAGTTACTTGTGTAGGCTGTCATCTTTATCTGCTGGGTTTCTTGTGAGATCGATGATGACCTTGCTTCGTAAGTCTAATTCGGGTGGGCTTGTCCGCTGTGCTGTTGTAGTGATGTTGCTGCTGTACTTCGTCTCAACAGTCTGGGTTGGTGGTGGTGCTGCTTTCCTAGTGGTTGGTGTGGATGTCAGTTCTGGTTTCTGTTCTGTTTCTGTGTCGGAGCTGTCTGGTGCCGAGTGTCGTCTTTGTCTTTTATTTTTGTTTTTGTGGGAAACTGTCTGGAAGTCATCGGCTTGTGGTGGTGGGTCTCTTGTCTGTGGTTCTTGGGCCTGCTTGGAAGCTGTTGTCTTTCGCGGTCTTGGCAACGAAGTGGATTCTGCTGTTGTAAGGGTTTCTGCCGCTACTTCTTTCTGCGGCAGCACTGGCCACGACGTGGTTTTCGACGCTGTTAAAACCAGTTTATCCGTCGCAAAATACCACTACTCTTGTGCTTAGATGATAAGGGATTTATTATTATTATTTTTTATTAATTAATGTGTTTGCTACTTTTCTTTGTAGCACGCCCCTTTCAACCATCTACCATGTACATGGAGTTGTTGGTTATATCAGGACGTGTTTCCTTTATTGTAGTATGTCTTTGTTTGTATTTATTTTATACTATATTATCCCTAGTCGGTATTTTTCCTTTTGTAGTTATAGTTCAACATGGTTTTTAAAAGAAATTCCAAAATATGCTATTTTCTAAGTTAGTATGTTTTTAATTTTCACTGGATGGTTTCTTAGGTTAATCTGTATGTATCTGTGGCGAGTCTTTCACGAGTTTGGGCTACTGACTCAAATCCTTATTTGTTTTTTATATGTTAGCTTTAGTTTTTGTAATATAGTGTTTTATTAACTTTTGCATTTCTGAAGGGGTCTTTGTGCCTATGAGATTTTCTACCCTCATTTCTACATTGTGGTTACTACAGTATGTCTTAATGTTTTGCCTCTGTTGGTCATATTTCTTGCAGTCCACCAGAAAGTGTCTAATTGTGTTTGGCTCTTGACACTCTTCACATGTGGGTTCCTCAATCATGAAATATCCAGTTCCAAGCTTGAGCCTCAGCAATTTTTTATTAATTGGTATTTTTAGTTCATCTTTTATTTGACATTTTTTGCTTGGTTTTTTAAGGGTTTTATATGAGTGTCTTGCTTTTTTACTTTGGTCCCATGCTATTATCCACTCTTTAGTTATTGCTTGAGCAATTAAGCTCTTAATTTCAAACTTCCCTAAGCCTACTTCAATTTTGTTATGGCTAGCTCTCCCCCCTTTGGCTTCTTTGTCTGCAAGCTCATTTCCTGCTATCCCCACATGTGATGGTATCCATGATCGACACGTGGACGTGGTGTGGTTGTGAGACGATGCATTTTTTTTTCGAGAAGGCACAAGCCAGATAAGTTGAATCTCCTCTTATTTTAATTAATTAATTAAGTATTAGTAGATTAAAACTAGTTTATATCTGGTATTAGATGAATAGTTAATTACGAGCTAAGAATATTAGGATAATTTAGGGATAGCCAAATAGTTAAAAAAGAAAAAAGATTAAAATGGGCCCAAGCGCCACGTGTTGTCTGGTGTGGTACAGCAGCCATATTTCAGATAAATGCGTTTTTAGTCTGTAACATTGAAAATAAATATTTCAGTACCTCTAGTAGTAGTAAATTTCCTTTAACATTTGTTAATAATTGGTAGGAGTGCTAGTATAAATTAAAAATAGTAAAATAGAATAAATAAGCCCAGGTTGGCCTACCACGTGGGATCTTCATATTTAGGCCAAAACATAATTTAAAATAGGCCTAGTCATAATTTATCTTAATTTGTGTTATTTAGCATTAGAAAGAGGATAAATACTAATTATACGTCAGCGGTGATAGGTAATAAAATAAGAATAGTACAATTAGACAATAATTTAAAAAGAATAAAGGTATATAACCAATTAAAAATAATAATAAAAAAAAATAAATTAAAAAATATTTGTAGCAAACTAAAAACATAAATACACAATGCCACGGTTTACCAGAACACAGTCAGGGGAAGGAAAAGCGTGGAGCAAAACAGAAAAACAGACTAAGGAAGTTACATCGAAAAAGACAGAAAATGAAAGGAACAAAAGCCCTGGACTAAAAGATAGGGATACAGAAATAGGGGATAAAATTGAAACCTTCAAGGAAAAAATAAAAGTGAGGTCTGAATCAAATAAAGTCAGAGAATCAAATAAAACCAACGAGAAAGAGATAGAAATAATGACAACCAGATCGCAGTCCGGGGAAGAAAAAATGAGGACCATTCCAGCTGGAAAAGATAGAACTCCAAACCTGACAGAAAAGAACAGGACCGCAAGCCCTATAGTCAGAGGCACAGGAAAGAAGGACAGGAGAGAGACATTAAAGGAAAAACCGAAAGGAGACCCAGAAATAAAAACGGCAATAAGTGGAAACAAGGACACCAACTGCAACAGAATTAAAATCACGCAGACAGCTGGAACTGAAGCCACGCTGAGAGCTCTCCCGGAGGACAAAATCCTGGTCATTCTGGAAGCAATAATAGGGAAAAAATATATTGACAAAATACAAAGACAAAAAAATGGAGTAACAATCACGGTAAACTACACAGAAAAAGGCAAGGCACTACTACAGGAATTAAAGAGTAACCCAAAAGAAGTGCAACTCGCACATGGGATAAAGGTACAGATCGAGTTGATCAAGGAGACCCGAAGATTCGTCATCAAAGGGGTCGACTCAAACCTAACAGAAGAGGAGATCCACACTAACATAACGAAAGAAAACCCACAAACAAAGATAGAAAAAGTAGAAAGAATAAAAACCAAAGAGCAAAAGAATACTACAGTGGTAGTGCTAAATATAAAAGGCACAGAAATACCCAAGCAGGTCAAACTCCACCAGAGAGCCAAAATGACAGAGGTATTCATACCTAGCATTATACAATGCACAAACTGTCAAGGCTTTAGCCATACACAACATGTGTGTAAAAGAGCGACTAGGTGCAGTTTCTGTGCGGGAGCACACAGACACGCAGACTGTAAAATGGCTAAGGAGGATAACGATTATAAACGAGAAAACAAAAACAGAAAATGTGCAAACTGCCAGGGTAGCCACAGTGCCAGGTATCAAGGGTGCCCAATATATCAAGAGACAAAACACATGTTAAAAGAATCTCTAGAAACAAACAAACCACTCTGGCAAATAAAAGAAAGACAGAAAACAAACAACCATCTTCAAAACTCTCAAGAAAGTATCATTAAGAAACAAATACAACAAATAACCAGTGAAGTGAAAGACATAAAGGAAAAAATCCAGAAAAAAGATAAAATTAAAACACTCATAAACAGTAAAGAAGATGACAACACAGAAGAGACAGAACATAACCTCATCCAAGCCAGACAGGTACTAGAAGAAATAAAAACAGCACAAAAGGAAATAGAGAGAGACCTCAAAGAAATAGCAGAGATAAAAGAAGCTAATGAAGAAATCCTAAAAAAAAAATAGAGAGAGAAAGAGCTAAAATGATTGAAAACCAGGACAACAAAGAAAATATGGAAAAAAAATTTAAGGAAACAGTGGAACTACACCTACCATACCTCGCAGAAAGAGTTCGAAGTACAATGGTTACTTGGAATGATGAGTTTGTGGAGAACATGAGAGATAGTGAGCAAAACCAAAAAAAGTAGATCCCTTATCAAAGAACCTAATAATAATAATAAAAACAATAACATAACTAAGCTAACCATACTAAATGGGGACCAAAGACTCTAGAGCTATCAAAGTAGTCCAGTGGAACTGTAGGGGTGCCAGGAAGAACCTGATGTCTCTTATGGGACAGTATAAGGAGGCAAAACCCATCTTTGCAATACAAGAAACCCTCCTGAACCCCAAACAAAAACTGAACTACCAAGGGTATATAACACTTAGAAATGATAGACCTGAGGGAAGAGGAGGGGGCGTGGCCTTTTTAATACATGAAGACTACAAAATAGTAAATTGGGAACAATTCAACACAGAAAATATTGAAGGAATAAGTGTAACATTAGACAGTGAGCCAGATAACTTAAAAATAATAAACATTTATAGCCCCAAGGGTAATATAACCGATAGGGACATTGCCACTATTAACACACAAATAGACCAAAGAACATTATTGGTAGGTGACTTTAATGCACACCATGAGGCATGGGGTAACAACAGTAATGATCCAGCAGGAAAAAGACTGTTGGACTACATTGAAAGTGCCGAGCTAATCATACTAAATGATGGCTCAGTGACAAGGGTTAACCCATGCAACAGGGGAGGAGATACAGCAATAGACATAAGTATTATAACACCAAACCTAGCCTATGCTAAATGGGAAGTACTGAATGACTCCAGCTCAGACCACTTACCCATAGAAATAAACCTAAACGACAAATATAGAACTAGTCCAAAAAGCTCGAAACCTACATTCAACCTAAAAAAGGCAAATTGGGAGTCCTTCCAATTGGAGCTAAGTAAACTAAGCATAGAACAAATTGAATCTAACAGTATAGATATATTTGCAGAAAAACTAACAAAGGAGATTTTAAAAATAGCAATAAAATATATACCAAACAGGAATATGCCTGAGCACTTAAAACCAACACAAAAAGGTAAAAATAGGAAAAGAAACAAAGATAAAAACCCAGTACCATGGTGGACAGACAGATGTTCAGAACAACTGAAATTGCGGGAGAGGGGCCCTTACAAAGTATAGAAAAACCAAAACTGAAGAGAATTACACAAACTATAAACAAATAAGAAATGAAACAAATAAAATAATATTCAGAGCTAAAGAAAAGAGTTGGAGAACTTTTTGTCAAACATTAAACCATAGGTCACAAGTAACTACAGTTTGGAGAAAACTAAAAGCAATTAAAGGAGGAAACCACAAGAAATTTAAAATCCCAACAATTAAAATACCAGAGAGAGCTGAAACAGATAGAGAAAAAGCCAACATACTAGCTAAATACTTCTATCAGGTTAGTTCAATAGACAGTCTAGATAAGGCGGAAATAAATAGGCGGAAGACACTGCTAGAAAAATTAAAAGGAGAAAATATGGACACCCACACAGGATGCTAATTATTTAAATGCAGATATTACAGTAGATGAAATAGAAAGAGCTTTAGCAGGAAAAACCAATACTACCTCTGGGGAAGACATTCTGAGCTATGAAATCCTCAAAAAGGTACCAAATACAACTCTAAGAGTGATTGCATCCCTCTACAACAAAATCTGGCACACGGGAAAAATACCGTGTTCATGGAAGACAGCAGTAGTCATCCCCATACTAAAGCCAGATAAGGAAACACATGATGTCAGCTCATACAGGCCAATATCGTTAACATCGCATCTAGGAAAAATTCTAGAAACAATAGTCAACAGCAGACTAAAATTTCATCTAGAAAAGCATAATTTGTACAATCCAACCCAAGCAGGCTTTAGAAGCCAACATAGTACAATAGAGCAACTGTTGAGGCTGGAACATGATGTTAAAACAGGCTTCAAAAGGAATGAAAAGACAGTAGCAGTATTCCTTGATGTAGCAAGAGCATATGATGAGTGTTGGAGGGAGGGTGCACTACACAAAATCAGGAAATTAGGTATAGTAGGCAGAACCTACAATTATCTAGAAAACTTCCTGCAAGATAGATACTTCACGGTACAAATAAACAATGATAGATCTGAGGTGTATGAGCAACAGAATGGAATTCCCCAGGGATCAGTAATATCACCATCTATCTTTACGATTATGGTCAACGATCTAGGCGACGAGTTTAAAGACTTAAAAAACAACTTATCCCAGTTTGCAGATGACGCTGCGATATGGAGAACGGGAAGAAATCTCCCATTCCTCTATAAAACAGTACAAAGGCAAATAGATAAAGTATCTGACTGGATGAACAAGTGGGGATTTAATCTAAACGTTAAAAAAACCATAGGAATGATCTTCAGTAGAGGGCGTGTAATTAAAAAACAATATAATTGACATAAGCATTAATGAGCAAAAAGTATGCACAGCAAAATCAACTAGATTTCTGGGTATGGTATTAGACCAGCAACTAAACTGGAACAAACACATAGACCTATTAGTGCAAAGCAGTAGGGGACTTATTAACATGCTAAGATATATGAAAGGAAGTGGTTGGGGCGCCTGCAATAAGACCATGTTAACCTTCTATAAATCATTTATTAGGGGCAAACTTGACTATGCCAGTGTTGTCTATGCATCAGCCGCCCCAAGCAATAAGAAAAAACTAGACACAATCCAAAACCAGGCACTGTCAATAATAGCAGGTGCCTCAAAGGGAACATCAGCAGAGGCACTAGAAGTAGCGCTAGGCATTATACCCCTGGAGCTAAGGAGAAAAGAACTGAGATTCAGCTACTGGGCAAGAGTGGCAAAAGATCCAACTCACCCAGCACATAAAACCTTTGATAGGGGTAACCAGTACATGGGCCACATTCCATTAAACCATAATAGATACCCGTCAGGGTGGAAAACAATGGATGAAGTGGATCAATACCCAGACCTATTTAATGCGATAAACAGTAGTGCTCTGTATAAAGCAAAGATCCCACCATGGGAATTAAAAGTGCCAGAAACTGACTCCCACTTAACAAAGATCATAAATAAATCTAACGACATAATCTCAGCAAAAAGTAAAACACTAGAGTACATAGAACGGTATATAAATAATAGCCTAACTATATATACAGATGGGTCAAAAGATGAAGAAGGACAATTAGGAGCAGGAATAGCAATACCAAAATTAAAAATTTATAAAAGATACAAAGTAACAGGTAATACATCCATCTTTACAGCAGAATTAGTGGCAATCCTAAAAGCTTTAGAAATAGCTGCAGAAAATCCACCAAAAAAAGTAACCATTCTCACAGATTCCCTATCATCAGTATTAGCTATCAGAAACAGAAATGAATGTAGCAGGCCAGATATTATAGAGGAAATACTACAGGTTAATACATATCTACAAACTATAGGATGCAATGATAAGGGAGAAAACTATTTTAGACTTTAATATTTCCTAGGTGTACATAGTTCTGCTTTATAAAATTAGCATAACGACCGTTTTTAATAAATTGGAAGTAAGAGAACATAGTAATTGAGCATAAACCACTATGGGAGATAACAATATTATTAGCGCCCTTTACAGTTAAGAGAACGGAGAGCAGAGTAAAACGCACGTGAAATGTGAGCGAAGTGTAAACATTTATAGAATGAAGTCACTGAGTTGTTTATGAAGTATAAACAGTTATGAAGCACAGTTCACGGGGTTGACAGAGTAGGTTTAAAAGCGTGAAAGGTGAGATTAGGTGAGTGAACTGAGGAATGGACCAATCGCATTAACTTGAGAACAGAAATGAGGATCATGGGAATAAATTGAAGGAGAAAAGAGATTAGTCTCTCCATAAACCTCAACCAGGGTAGACGTGCCGCGCTGGGCGCTCAAGAAGTGTGAAACCTGCGGTTTGCAGAAGGTCTACAGAAATAGCTAGACATAGAAATGTAGTGATAGGAATTCAGGAGAATGGCTTAGATTTGATTGATAATTTGTGCTGTTAAACATAGGGCTAGCTCATAGAGGTGCTAGTAGGACTGTGATAAGTAACGGACTTCTGTGTAATTACGGTAAGAGAAACATTTTTGACTCTATTTACGCATAAGATATGAAGAGAGACATGTTTTCAGAAATACAGTCCACATATTGTCACAGGGTAATGACGCTCACATTTAAGGGAGCGAGCGACAGAAGAGAATTATGAAGATAAATTTTAACAGGCATCAATTTTAGTTAGAGAAAATGTTTTCAGAATTATAGTCAAGAGACTACATGAGGATAATGCTGCACAGATTTAAGGGAGCGGTTGAACAGAGTGAATATAGAAGTTGAACCTCCGACTGAATACAGAGCGGATGATTTGTAAAATAAATATCCAGGATTAGCTGTCATGACTATGAAAGAGAGTCATAGTCTACGGCTATAGTAAGAAGTAAAAGCTGGAAGTGCTCAAACATCCACAGAGTTTATTCTGCGCTCTCTCATGTCAGAGTAAGTATGGTGGATGCCATATGAGTAGTAGACATTGTTTGGTTTTACACAGGTATAACAGTTATTATGACGTGAAAAAAGCCCTGTATTTAAAAGAGTAAGCCCAACTAAGTTGAGATAGGAGATAAAATGATCTCAAGGATCTGGCAGAACTTATAAGAATCATGAGGGAAATTAGTAGACTTTGAGAATGAACTTTAGTAGGATAGGTATATAAAGAAAGGAGTAAAAGGTTGCAGAAGAGACAAAATTGACCTATACTTTGAGATGTCTGATGAATTATGTTTGAAGAGCATGGAAAGTAACTCATGTAAATAAAAGTTGTTTTTTTTTAAAATTGAATCACATTACTCCAGTTGCTTTGATGTGTGAAGAGATTTAAGGAATGGAGAGTTATTAGAAGTGAGTAAGGATAAGGAATAATAGGAACACCCTATACGCATCAGTCGCTATTTAACACCTAGGAGAGAAGAACGTGGTCTGGGTTGAAAGAGACGAACCTTATCTCATCCAGGAATCACCATCTCTGGCGAAAAGGGCCAGTCAAAGAGATAGCTCTAACTTGGAAGATAGGTCAAGGAAAGAAATTTGACCACTTGATTTAAATACTAGGCCTGCCACAGTCACCTAGTACAAAGTCATTTATAAATAAAAGAACACCGGAACTGTCACACTCGCATTGCCGGTAAACATCTTAAAAATTTGTGGTTTTGGTTTTAATTCTTTATATAATTCTTTCTTTCGTTATTTATTTTTTTAAACTTCTGAGTTGTTTGTTCAATCTAGTGTTGACATGAAAGTTGAGTGGGCAAGGCTTTCTAGAGGCCGGCTCATCATTTGCAGTATTTATTCTCACGGCCTTTGTATTTTATCAGTGGATTTTCAGACCCAATTGCTGTCATTTTGCATCCAGTAATCTCGCATTTAGGTCATGCAATCGAAAGTCACAATCAGTGGCAGTCTAAATCATCAAACTGTGACGTCAGAATGGTGGTTGATATCGTTGTTCCATAACAAAGGAGTTTGCCATCTTAACACCCATTTTCAAAAAGCTTGACAACCGACAATGTGGAAAGCATAGAGGCATATCCTTTCTCAGTGTCACCGGTAAAATCTACTCTAGAATCCTAGAGCAGAGACATCCACAAATGGATGCGGTTCAGTGTGGCTTCCGAGCACACCAAAGTACTCAAGACCTGATCTTCACACTCAGACAGCTGGTCCTTGAGTATAAAGGTGAGATGCATCTTTGTTTCTTGGATGTGGAAAAAAACATTTGAAAAGGTCCCATGGAGCAAACTTTGGGACTACTTGGCAAGGAAGAACATTCCAGCACCTCTGATTCGTGCTAAATACAGCTTTTACAAGTCTTGTAGAAATTATGTGAGGACGGCAAGCCATAAGTCAGAAGAGTTCAGGACAAAACATTAGTGTAAGACAAGGTGATATCCTGTCACCATATCTGTTCATACTCATCATGGATGAGAGGACAAGAAAATATTCACTGGGGTACTGGAAGATGAGACAGGTTTGTATTTCAGAGCTGGCATTTGCCGATGATGTTTTTCTGATTGCTAAATCAGAGGCACATCTTCAATCCAACCTGCAAGTTTGGAAGGAAGAGCTAGAGAAGAGAACGATGGTCATCAGCAGCCCCAGAACAAAACCATGGTGATATCACGACAGGAAAGAAGACATCAGATTAAGCTGAGAGAACAGGTCCTGGAGCAGGTCAACCACTTTAAATACCTCAGAGCTGCCATAGACTGGAAGAGGGAGGGGGGCATCAAAGAAGAGTAGACTACCCGAAGAGCAGCAGCTGGGGGAGACTTTTTCAGGCCATAAATCGAGGATTCCTCAGCAAACGAGAAGTTAGAAAAAACGAAAATGGCCTTATACCGCTTCGCCTATGTTCCAGTCTAGGCGTATGGATGCGAGTCTTGGGCAATGACTACAAGCCAAAAAAGTCAGATCCAAACATCAGAAATGAGGCATCTGAGAAAGGTGGTTGAAGTAACAAGAAGAGACAAGGTCCGCAACCAGACGATACACCAAAATCTAAAAATCCAACCCTTGCAGACCCAAGTAGAACAGTCCCAACTAAGATGGTTTGGCCATGTCTGCAGAATGGGAGAAGACTGGCTGCCATTCAGGTATGGGAGGCTAAGAGCCAGAGATCCAGAACTCTAGAACGACCCAGAGTGCGCTGGGAGACAGCATTTAACAATCTCTGAAGAACCAAGGACTAGAATGGAACCAGGTCTTCTTCTTCTTCCTCGTTCGCCCTGAAAAGGAAGGTGGTTGCGTTGTGTCTGTTTACCCGTAGCTGTGATATCTGCACCTTTCGGTCGACACATCCGATTTGTGCACGGCATTTTTTGGGACATGGTTTGCCTTCCCTCTTCGATCCGTACTCGCTCAGCCAGACTGCATTGCTGCAGACTGTTTCCAGGACCACCACGTGGAGGTGGAGTACGGTCTTGACCAGCTCTGGTTCGCTGATTCTGATGCAAGCAGTCAAGCTATGGGTCGCTGACTGCATTCTCTATTGCTGCATCTTTGGGTCCTGAACCAGGTCTGGAGGAAGACATCCGATAGGGTAGTATGGCGCTTTCTCTTCCAAACCTCTGCACCTCACGGTAGAAGAGGAACGACTAAGTAAGTAAGTAACTTATTTTCAATGTAAGGGGTACTTTCTGAATTGCCTCCAGCTGACAGAAAAGAGATGGTGGCAATACTAAAAGCACTAGAAATATTCTCTAATAACCCTCCCAAAAAATTAACAGTATAACAGTTTTAACTGACTCTCTTTCAACAATTAAAGCACTTAGAAACTTACGAGAATGTAGTAGACCTGATATAGCAGAGGAGATATTTCTGGCTACTACATACTTTATATTCCAGAGGATGTTCAGTCTTATTTGCTTGGATACCTTCACATGTCCGCAGCCTGAATCGGAGCTGCGTGGTATGGACCACGTACTTTGACCTCCTGACATGTCACACAGGAGCGACAGTAAATATTGACATCTCTATGAATGCCTGGCCAATAGAATGCAGATAGCACTCTAGATTTGGTTCGGGAGAACCCCATATGACCCGCGCATTGAGAGTCGTGCGCATGATGTAATATACGAGCTCTCATTGCCGTAGGTACCAAGATTTGAGACCGTACGGATGAATCAACATCTCGTATCACTCTCACCAATATCCCATTCTTAAATACAAATCTATGTTTAGATCCTGTATTAGAATTATTACTAGTGTTATTAGCCAACTGAAAATTTTTTTTTCAGAGAAGCATCATTTTTTTGAAATGTTATAAATGACTCCCGTGAAATAGGAGTGTCAACATCATCATTACCGTTAACCGTAGGTACAGTAGGTGTATCCTGCAACATATCATGAGCTTGTGCTCTAGTCACAACTGCATTTGCAGTATGTATATGTCGCTCTTCCCAATTAGCGATTTGCTGTGAGGTACACTCTTTTATGCCATGTATGCGACCCAATATTATGTCGCTAACTGAAGCCGGGAGCAAACAGGCATGAATGTTTCCTGAAAAAAATGGAGTGTGAATATTAACAATGGCAGTAGGGAACGTTTCCCATCGTCCCTCCAAAAGTCACACACTTGACTGTTTTTCCAGTAGCACACGAAGGATCCACCAAAGAGTTTCTGACGCCGATCGTGGAGCAGCCTGAATCAAAAAGAACAGTGCATGGAATAGCATTTAAAAAACCCCTATTTAATTTAAGGCTTCCTGTTCCATCGTGAGTAGCTGACGTGGCCGTACACACCGCTGGTAGACTGGGTAACACATGTCCGCAACGGAGCGTCGTGATCGCCTTGGGCTGGAACAGAGTTTTGCATTCTTGGCAACATTTTACCTGTTCATAATCAATAGAGCAAGACATTGCGTTATGTGTGTCAGTATTCGTGTTCTGCTCTTTGTTACCTTGTGTGTCAATCATAGCTACATTAGATTGATGGCGTGGCCCCCTGCTAGAAGATCTATCTCTTCGTCGCGATCGATTCTGACTATCATTTCTAAAATTGCCATTATTATCATTTCTTCTTGGGTTAGCATATTGGTTAGAACGCCAATTATTGTTATCACTGTTATGGCTTTGACCGTATGATCTATTCCGAGAACCCTGTCTATTGTTAGAAAACAATGTTGTTTATAATTGTCTCCTTGATTTTTTTTGAAAATTATAGTTATCAAAATCTCGTGATCTGTGAAATTGGCCCCAAGAATTGTTATATGGAGAAGATTGCTGAAATTGTTTCCCCTTATAAAAAATTAAAAGAATTGAAATTCTCGTTATTTCCCTTTCTATAGTTTCTGTCATTACTTAAGGAGCGATGGCGTCTGTGATAATCTTGTGGCACCGCAAAAGCAACAGGAAATTTATCTTTAACATGAGAATTGCTAAACTCCATGTTCGAATGGGCAGTGCAAAATTGTAAACAATTTTCTTCCATTTCATCTAAATTTTTCGGTTTCCGTTCGTGTAAGAACGCAAGGAAGGATGGATTAACCGAAGACATGATCTTATCACGCATTATTAAATCAAAGAGAGCGTCATAAGATTTTTGTATCTTGGATAATTCAATCCATCTTTCTAGAGTGAGGAGTATTTGTGATATAAACTCACTAAAATTCTTCCCGTTCTGTGGAAGAAGAGATTTAAATCGCATCCTATATTGATCCTCAGTCAATTGGAATTTTTTCAAAAGAGCAGCTTTGATCACATCATAATTATTTTTGTCATCAGATTTAACCATATTATAAACTGTCAATGCTTCACCTGTAAGTAGCCTATGTAAATGTGTACAGTATTGTGATTTTTCAATGTTATAGCATTTACATAGTAATTCAAATCTATCAAGGTAGAATATCACGTCGTCCGATGGAGGAGTGAATCTAGGTAATTTTAAGTTTACCTCTTTGTTATTTTCATGTTTAGATGAAGTTTGACCTTCATGAGACTTTAGATTGTTAGCCTCTTGAGCTAATCGAAATTGATTAAATTCTAATTCCTTCATCTCTTTTTCATGTTGAATCTGAAGTTGATATTTTCTTGTATTTTCTTCAGCTAACAATCTCCTCTTCCAATTCAAGTCTGAGTTGCCTTTCTTTTTTCTTGTTTTCTTCACACTCAAATTTCCTCTTCTTCTCATTTTCTTCTGCTTCCAATCTTTTCTGTTCTGCCTCAAATTTAAGTTTTTTATCGTTTTCTTCAGCCTCAAATTTCCTCTTCTTCTCATTTTCTTCTGCTTCCAATCTTTTATGTTCTGCCTCAATCTGAAGTCTTTTGTCCTCAGATTGCCTTTTCTTTTCATTTTCCTCAGCTTCAAATTTCTGATTTTCTAATCTTAAAGTTTCTAACCTTTGAGATTTCTCATACTCCGCCAAAGCGAATGTTCTAACCTCTTCAGGAGTCATCTGAAGGGCTTTAGCTTGTTTAATAAAATAATCAAGCGAATACATTTTTACTAGTATGTCCTTGAAATACTTATTCCTTTAAAGATTTACTCAACTAATCACCAATTACTTTTCCATTCAATAAGTGTAACACGTTCCTGTCCAAGAACGGCACTTAAATATGACTCAATTATGCAATATATTACTAATCAATCAAATAATTTAACCAATGAAATGTAATGAAAAGACAAAAGCAATAGACAATAGCAACAGTTGTGACGGGACAAGATAATCAATGACAACCAAAAACAGTCGCAGAAATCAAACAAGTAAAAAATGGAAAAATAAGAAATAATTATGCAAAAGATGCATCGAAAACTGCGATAATATGATTAAACAAGACAATTGACAACACAGTGTAAAAACACAAAGGTGTAAAAAACTAAACGAAAGTAAGGTGAGAATGGACGAATATTACAAACAAAATACATCATAAAACTAAAATACGTATAAAAATTACTGCCAAAAACGACAATGAAATCTAGACAATACAGCTAAACAGTCATGATTATAAGAAACAAATAGCGATCCGAACTTCAGCAAGGTTTCTAGCCTTGAACTGGAATTATCGCTCAATTGAAACTTACAAACTAAATCCTATAGAACGCCTGACAAGAGCCCGAATCAGCTTCGAGATGAACCTCGTTTGTCAGATCGACCTCCCTACCGCCCAGAACAAACATGGAACATATAACATGCATTACGAAAAATAGAACAATGGACATGTCAAAGAGCGGCTCAGCTAACGTAAGACGGTAACAAAAAACACCAGCGTAATACTCATCTTTTCGTTAAGAAAACAATTCCCAGGATTGTAGAGTCTTGCAATCCGGCGCTGTATTACCGAGGAAGCTTACGTAGCATGTGGCAGAGTCCGCAAATGTTGGAAGTAGTCGAGTTCATAATGACCTTGAGTGTCCGTTAAATTGTCAAGCAACGTCGCTGAGTTTGATAGTGAAGGCAGTTCCCACTTGAAGTATGCAGTTGTATTCCAACGTTCCGGATGTTGACTGCAACTTGAAGACAGTTTCAAACGTTTGGTTAGGGATCGTTCCTTTGCATCTGACTTGATATCAGACCACAGAATGGCCTACCACTTTGTAGCTGCTCTTTCCTGGAGCACCTCTATGAATGTATACGCGAATGTCGAATGAATGATTGGTAGGATAAAAGCATCCGTGAACTGGACTCGTAACTGGGCACTTCGAACCGTGCCAATGCAGACATGGGAGAACTCGTTATGTTTACTGACATCATAATTTATTTAGGACGAAATACGTTGACGACAACAGGTTACAGTACTTCAACATGGATTCCACAGAGCAAACGTACATGTAGCATGTAAAGGCATGGTACAGGCATCATAATAAATTCCTCACATAAGAAAAGGGTTTGACCTTGCATCAATGTCATGACCGTTAGGACTATTCAACTATTAATCTTGGAATGAATATATTAATTCTGTCCTATAATTCTGGTCGGGTACTTAAGTGGCTTGGTACCTCTGACATGGCAGATCCATACATACTTGCATATAAAATAAACAACGAAGGTTATGTCCTAATACTTGGTTAACCTCTCTTCGTCGCCGTGACTCGTGCGACGGCAATCCACATAATATTACAAATCGATAAGCCGTAACGATGAAGCCATGAATTCTTTACAATATCAAAATGCTTTCGGTGAAAGTCCCCGTTGATCCATTATAGCACCCCCTTCTGGAGAAAAGGTGCTAGCTAGATACCAACAGAGGATGGTGACACGAAAGTTCAAATAATCAATTAATTTCTTATCAAAACTGGTTCGGACTTACGTGTAGAGTAAGCCGACAATGGCTTCTACCAAGGAGTCATTGTTCCAGAAGAATTATTACCCCAACACACTGGGTATATATATAAAATTAGGCAACAGACTCAATGTCTGGCGTGAGATGCTGGCTTCATTTTCAACCTCTGACGTCATCTGGCTTGTTTGGTAACAAGCGCGTCCGCAGATACCCATACACAAAATTGTGCATATACGTGCGCGATAAATGAACTATACAAAATCTAACCCCCACCTAAGTTGGTGCGTACTCACTTAACAAAAGTAGAACCTGACGACTACTTGAGAATGTTAAAGATGCATAAAGCATAAAGGAGGCAACAAGGTCCTTGAGAAACATACAGATGTGTTAACGGATAAACCGGGGCACACAAATTTGTTGGAATATGATATGAAACTACTAGACCCAGCACCAATCTGTATGAGGCCCTATTCTATTCCTTTCGCTAAGGAAAAAGCTTTGAAAGAGGAGATTGATTATTTCTTACAAGAAGGGATTATTTCTCACAGTGAGTCTCCTTATAGTTCCTGTGTGGTTTTGTTGCGGAAACCATCGGGAGAACATAGACTGTGCATAGATCATAGGAAACTGAATGCTGTCACAGAAGGTCAGGTGGATCCATTACCTGATTCTACTCAATTATTTGCCAGGCTGAACAAGGCAAAATATTTTTCTAAGGTGGATCTTAGCAAAGGCTATTACCTAATTCCAGTAAAGCCTGAGGTTCGACCTTATTTAGCCTTTAGCACCTCGGAAGGTCATTATGAGTTCAACATGTTACCGTTTGGGTTGAAAAATGCCCCGAGTGTGTTTTCAAGGATGATGCGAAAATTGCTGGATCCCCTGAAAAATCCATGTATTTCGAATTTTATGGATGATATCCTCATTGCTACGGAAACATTTGAGGAACACGTTACCTCTTTGAATATGCTGTTTGATAGACTCAGAGAGGCTAACTTAACCGCTAGGCCAATAAAATTTTGTACTGGTTGTAAAGAGTTGGAATTTTTGGGACATACTGTACATCAGGGTAGCATGACCCCTGATCCTAAGAATCTGGAAAAATTGAAAAGAGCACCTAGACCACAAACAAAGAAATATGTGCGATCTTTCGTGTCGTTGTGTGGTTTCTACCAAAAGTACATTAAACATTTTAACTCTATATGTGCTCCTCTGACGGATTTAACTCGCAAAGGTCACCCTGATACGATAAATTGGTCAGCACAGTGTGAATTGGTTTACCAGGAGTTAAAAGAAAAACTCACAAGCAGGCCAGTATTGCAATTGCCTGATTTGAATCAAGAATTTATCGTGAGAAGTGACGCAAGCAATGTGGGCCTAGGCGCTACATTGTTGCAAAGGTCCTCCTCACAAGATGGAGAATTGAACCCAGTCGCTTATGCAAGCCGCAAGTTGAACAAGGCGGAAAAAAAATTATTCAACAAGTGAAAAGGAATGTCTAGCTTTGATATGGGCGATAAAAAAATTCCAGATTTATTTATATGGCAAGACATTTGTGGTCCAAACGGATCATTCACCTCTCGTGTTCTTGTCACAGGCCAAGCATGAAAGTTCCAGATTATTGAGATGGTCTTTATTATTGCAGCCATACTCATTTCTGATAGAATATATTCCCGGCCCTAAGAACGTGGGTGCAGACTTTTTGAGTAGACATCCTTATGATGAAGATCAGAAAAACGCGTAAGACTTTATTGAGCTAAGTTATCTCGCAGATTATAACCTGCAAATCAATGCATGTTTTTAAGATGGGAGGTGTGTAGTAAAATCTGCGAGAATAATTGCTCATTTCAGTCGATTTTGGTCATAAAATAATAATCAATAAACCCGCCCGATTGTGTCTGACTGTGATGGTCTCACACGCCAGCAACGCTGCCTTTTGTGCAGTGCTAAAGCCTATAGAACGATCCCACGGTAAAAATCTAACACGCGTTTCAGTTTCGGTTTCGAAAAACGTACTACTAATATTTAACATTTTGCCAGATCTGCTGCATACACAATGCAGCCAAGCCTTATAATTAACGATTTGTTAGAAATGTAACGCTAAACTGCTGTCTGAAGTAACGTAATCTGTCAACAGTAACGTAAAATTTGGCAGTTTTTTGGATTTTTCCCAGTAGTTATAACGAGACGACTGTAATAATTAACGCAAATTCTTACCCCGCCACGCAAAACCCCGTTTCGCTTGACACGTTGTGCCTTGCATATATACACGTTGTGGCAGAGGCAAACACGCAGACAATTTTATTTCCTCCTCGCGGTAGTATTACTGACGTCACTAAAACAAGTAGTTATTTGAAAATACATGCTAGCGAGAGATGAAAAGGGGGGAAAGATGGCCGTCTTGTGTAAAATTTTTATTTGACGATGGACAGTGACAAAATTGAAAATCTAAACCAATATGAAACTGACCATAAAAATCATATGGTAGTATAGCTTAGAGTCCACTGAGCAAGAATGTGCTTTAAATAATATGGTAGTCCAAGAATTAGCCAAGTTATTGAGAAAATACTAAATGTCTACGGACGCTCAACCAGACAGACTGTTGTTCTTGCTTGTTTTTTTTTCATAACGTTAGTGGGGACGCCAGCTTAGAAAAGAGGCATTGAGGTACATTCAAATTCGCCTGGGTAAAAAGAGTATAGGAGGAAAGGGGAGCGGTAGGTAAATTGTTAACCAAAACGAAACATCTTTTTGTATTGGGCATAACTAAAGCAGGCTGGCCAATCGACTACCAGATACAGAGTTTGTTTGGAATTATTTTTGTTTTTCAAAAACTACATTTGAATTCTGGTAGTCGCAAGCTTTCGATTGGCCAGTGCTAATAAATATTAGCAAAAGGCTTTCACTATTCATTGCCAGTTGAACAAAACTTTTCATTCAAATACGCTGAGATCAGCTGTGTTAATTGTAAAATTAAATAAAGACGTATTCACAGTCTGGACAGTGCAGAAGAAACTGAGGCCACTTCTTTGCAAGTCAGCGTCATTTGTTTATATTTCTTGAAATTTGTGGTAAGAATGCTTTATGAATTTAATATGTTTAATCCCACTGCCAAAGTTAGATACTGCTATTGGGAAAAGTGAAGGACATGCCGGGAGCAGACATTGTTGAGTCCTCACATGGAAATGTATCTAACTGGCGTATGTTGTCATGATTTTGTTTGAATATTATTGCATTAGAATATTAGTAAGCCTCTTCATACCAAAGGAAATGTGGTTACTTTCCACATTATTTTACTGCGGAAAACTATGTAAACTTACAGTGGCGTATCTGCCATAGGGACCTGGGGTAAGGTCACAGCACGGTGTGAGTCATTTAAAATTAGGGGCGAGTGCACCTGTAATGCACGCGAGGCTGACCCCATACCTCCGTAGGAAAATAATAAATATAATAAGTGATCAGATATAAAAGGCCAGGGTGTCCTTTTGTTGCAGAGGTTTTATTTCCTGTTGCCAGCTGGTAACAGGAAACCTGATGAGTCAAAATAACGCCATCAAGTCTCCGACCATTCGTTTATGCTGTCAAAAGATAACGGGAGGAGCTTGGGCACGTTGAAAGATCGAGATTTTCTGCAACTACACACTGTATTATCATTCTACAAGGAATCCCAGGTAATGTGTTAAGCATCTGGGTATATCTGACACTTTC
>JAMPIV010022403.1:0-119760 GCA_024509875.1 Oreohelix idahoensis | reverse complement strand
TGGGGCGAGTCCTTCACGAGTTTGGACTACTGACTCAAATCCTTATTTGTTTTTTGTATGTTAGCTTTAGTTTTTGTCGAGACCTTTGATATCATCTTGAACGGGGAAAAACTACAGAAAGTTGAAAGTTTCAATTATTTAGGCAGTAAAATGACTCAGGATGGTGACACAACAAGAGAAATTCATACTAGAATTGCTTTGGCAGCTAGCGCCTTCAATAGATTATCTAACATTTGGAAATTACGATCATTGAATATACATACCAAGCTTCGTCTGTTTAATTCAAATGTTATCTCAGTGTTAACATACGGCTGTGAGAGTTGGAAAATAACAAAATCATTGGAGAACAAGCTGAATACATTCGAGAACAAATGTCTTAGAAAACTCATGAACATCAGTTGGAAAGAATTCAAGACTAATCGACAAATAAGAGAAGACTCTAGGCAGAAATATGTCTCCAACTATATAAGGAAAAGACGATGGTCATATATCGGTCATGTCCTACGAATGCAAAACAACAGAATACCACTACAGGCGCTCACTTGGGTTCCTGAGGGTAAGAGGAAAAAAGGAAGACCAAAAGAAACACCCAGAAGAACAATAATAAGAGAAGGAAGAACGTTGGGCCTAAATAATGTGCAAGAGCTAAGAGGAGTGGCGTCACAACGAACAACCTGGAGAGCACTGGTTTCTGCCTTATGCGCCGTGTTTGGTGCTTAAAGAATTTATTATTATTTATTTAGTTTTTGTAATATAGTGTTTTATTAACTTTTGCATTTCTGAAGGGGTCTTTGTGCCTATGAGATTTTCTACCTTCATTTCTACATTGTGGTTACTACAGTATGTCTTAATGTTTTGCCTCTGTTGGTCATATTTCTTGCAGTCCACCAGAAAGTGTCTAATTGTGTTTGGTTCTTGACACTCTTCACATGTGATTTCCTCAATCATGAAATATCCAGTTCCAAGCTTGAGCCTCAGCAATTTTTTATTAATTGGTATTTTTAGTTCATCTTTTATTTGACATTTTTTGCTTGGTTTTTTAAGGATTTTATACGAGTGTCTTGCTTTTTTACTTTGGTCCCATGCTGTTATCCACTCTTTAGTTATTGCTTGAGCAATTAAGCTCTTAATTTCAAACTTCCCTATGCCTACTTCAGTTTTGTTATGGCTAGTTCTCCCCCCTTTGGCTTCTTTGTCTGCAAGCTCATTTCCTGCTATCCCCACATGTGATGGTATCCATGTTAGTGTTGCACTGCATCCTATAGTTTGTACGGAAGACAAACGATTCCATTGGCTGGCTGGGTCAGTTTATGTTTACCCAAATTTCAGTAAAACAACCACTTTCTGCCCGATCTGTCGATCTGACAAAACTCCGATAATTTATTCTTCCGGTGTTTCCCAACCGATTCCTTCCATCCAGGTCTTGTTTAAACCGGCCAATTGGGCGCTACCATTTAAACAAGCTAACCTGTTTCTGCCTCCCTTATAGTGTTTGCAATCACAGTTGAACCCGGGGAAACCAGCCTTCGCTCCAAGTTATTACTGCATGTAATCACTCATAACTCCTGTGTCCATGCTTCTACAACTTAAATGCATGTATCTAATGAAAGTTTAAGATTCCTGGTATTTTACTGTGCTCACTGTTCCGAGGGACATACCCTATCCTTTTGCCTGAGGTCACAAATACATATTCACGTTTACACAGATTCCCTCTAGCAATCCTGCAGCCTACGGTTCCTGAGACCGGGTTTCAGCTCGTGCAGCGATTGGTCAAAAACATTTGTTGACATATTTCGATATAGGTAGGCAAGGTAGGCTCTCGTTAATTGCCCTTAGATATTGGTTCAGGACTACGCTACACCAAGTCTGAAAATCGTTTTCTCCTCTATGAGTTGGGGAGGGAGCTGCTGCTGCTTATTGTTAGGTGCTCTGCCATTGTCTATGCAAGATCTGATATAAAGGGGACGAGTTATTTAACTGTGTATGCAAAGCAGCTTCTCTGCAGTCTAGTCCTTTCAGTCTGTCATACATTTGGTGGTCTGTGAGCCTTTTAAAATTTCCATCCTGCTGTTTAGTCTCTTCTGTCATAAGCTACATGTACTGTGGTTTTATTATTTTGTTCATTTCATTTACTAGGGTTGATATAATTCTACTTCTTCTTTGATCCTTAGCTGCAGACTGTCAAAGCAGTCAGTGGCCATCACGCCTTGTAGGGCAGCAACAAATTGCTTCGACTTTGTTCGGTCGGCGGCCATCCTTCGTACAGTGCCCCAACTCTGGTTCATTCTTTGCATCTCAGCCTGATATAATTACTCTAGTAATTATTCTCTCAGTCTGGTTTTTGTATTCTGTCAAAGTTGGATCTTTTAGTAGTTACCCAGAACAGAGCCATATTATCCAGTAGGCTAAGTAAGCTGAAGCCTAGGGGCCCAGAGCTCTTGGGGCCCGTGCAAAAATTAAAAAAAAAGGCATAGATTTTTCAATAAAATGTGTTTCTTGTGTTTACCTTAATAATAATACAAATAATACTCATAAAAATTAATAAAAAATTTATTACTAATAAAACGGGTAAGCAATGCGAACAAACTAACATACCAGTCTATTAATAATACTAGTATGTACCATCACCATGGGAACAAACTAACATACCTGTCTATTAATAATACTAGTATGTACCATCACTAATGGGTTTGAAAAAAAAAATTAAAATTATTGCCTATTAGGTGAAGGGAGGCCCTTCTTGGCTAAATCCGCCCCTTGCTGGTATTCCATACACCAGTGCCGCTCTAACATTTCCTGCATACAACAGTTTCAGTATCCGATGGCGTCTGACTTTCTTCAGCAGCGCTATTAACTGCTAGCCAGCAATTTGCCCCCTCCTCGTCTTCCCCACCGCCGATCTAATTTGTAATGAAGCACAGCTGTGCTCATTTCATATGCGCGCTAGGAAGCCCGGAGGACTGTGACAACACTCCAGGTTTCTGTATTAAAAACGGCAGTGTTGAAAATTTAGAACACAAATCAACAGTTCAATTGAATATCATGCATAGAATATCAGACTGCCATTCTTATCATTCTTCTCGTTCATTTCCTTCGCTTAGGACAGTAGTTGTCAACGTGGGACATGACATATTTCTAGGGGGCCACAGTAAGTGCCATATTTCTGGTAAAGTACCATTTTTCCAGCTAACACCGCGGGGGGGGGGGGGGGGGGGAGGGGGGGCGCGCACAGAGGTAAATAAGGTTCAGAAAGGGGCTTTGTGCAAAAAAAGGTTGAGAACCCCCTGGCTTAGGAGACAGCCTACGTGAGTGATGAAGAAACTTCACGTGCACATGATACATGAGTGACAATGAATGTTCACTCAGATAATGCACATGTGGGCGATAACACTTCACTTCGACATACCACTTAGTGATTTTGAAACTTCACTTAAGCATGACAAATGAGTGACGAAGAAACGTTTCTTAGGCTTTGACATATTTTGGTCAAGATACTTCACTTTGAAATTAGACATGAGGACAATAAAACTTCACTTAGACATAACATATAGTGACAATGAAACTTCACTTAGACGTGACATAAAGTTACAATGAAGCTTCACTTGGACATATCATATAGTTACAATGAAACTTTACTTAGACATAGCACACGAGTGATGAAGAAACTTCACTTAGACTTGATATGTGGGTGAAGAAAGTTCATTTAAAGATAACACTTGAGTGGCGAAGAAACTTGTCTTAAATAGTCGCATCAGTTGTGAATAAACAGTCGCCTTTTCTATGACATTTCGTCTGTCACATGATCAGTTCCAGTTTTCGTTCTGTCTCGCTGCCTCGCTACAAGTATATTGGGGCCTGAAAGTCTCTTTTTTTCTTTCCAACGACTTAGATTGATGAGGCATGCACAATTATTTAGTTTCGTCTAGACATATATGGAAACCTGACTTCATATTTGCCCTTTCGTGTGAATGTTCACTTTGTTGCTGATAAAATTAGCCTGGATGATCGAATATAACCACTCGACAGCAACCCACGGTTGAACAGAGGCCGACGTTTTTGAAGAAATGAGTCAGTTCATCTTGGGTAAAAAAAAATTTTTTCTTTCGTTTCGTTTTGTTCTCGTTCCATCCAAAATAGATGCTGGCTTTTATAAGATTTCCCTGGATAGAGAAGACCCTCTTGTTTCTTTGTTACTCATTCTTAACTTCCTGTGTGTTTTGTCTCGATCTACTCTTAGAGACATTGATCAAATACACTGAGGCCGAGTTCCATCCAGTGCCGTCTTAAGGCACGGGCACACTTCGCAGTGCCCAGGGGCCCCACGATTCTAGAGTCCCCATGCTGGGATGCTGCCATATTGTTCATAAGACATCTCTTGGCAGAGTGGATAATTACTCGATCTCTCGCTGGAAAGGCCTGGGATTCAAATCAAACATAGGAGCCGCGCTAGCGTAGTGGTTACCACAGTTGTTGTTGTTTTGATGAGTTGATGGGTGGAGATCGGGCACTCAACATCATATCATTGTTGCCTCTTCTCGTTCCATCTTGGTCTACCCTGTTCAACCTGAAAGTTGGTTATAATTGGGGTATTTAGTGTCATTTTATTTACTAATTTTGTATTCAATTTAAATAACTTGTCTTTTGCAGTTACTGATTTTTATTTATATTAGTATTTGTCAATTTTTTTTTTTTTTTTGTATTGTTTATAGATAACTATTGTCCTTTACGCTTGGTTTTAATTTGTATTAGTATTTGTTCATTTTGAGTTATTGTCCTTTTTTTTTTTTTTTTTACCCTTATTGTCTTTCCTTGTCCTATGAGTAGTTAGTTTTTTGTTAATGCTTTGTTAGTTCTTGTTGCTTAATTTCTATTTAGTTGGATATTTTTCCTGGAGTACTAACCTTGTATGTTTTCCTTTGTTTTATGTATATATCTTTTAAGTATTGATTGGGCATCTCTTGGGGCATCTATACTTAAAACCTTATCACCTGTTAAGTCTATATTGTGATTTCTATAGTAGGTTTTTAATTCAAGCCTTTGTTGTTCATACTTTTTACTGTGGATCAGGTAGTGGTCTATGTCATTCTCTTCCTGACATTCTTGGCAGTGTGGTTCTTCTACCATAAAGTATGCTGCACCGAGACGGAGACGCCACAGTTTTTTGTTTGATGGTATCTTTAACTCTTCTCTGACCTGGCACGTCCTTGTTGGTTCTTTCAGCAGTTTGAACGCGTGTCTGCCTTTTCTACTTTTCTTCCATGTTGTCTTCCATTCCTCGTTTATAGTTATCTTTACTTGGCTCTTGATCTCCAACCTTCATAGTCCTGCTTTTATATTGTTTTTACTTGTTCTTCCTTTCTTGGCGTTCTGGTCTGCCAACTCGTTGCCAGCAATACCTATGTGTGCTGGAACCCACACTAGCCTCACACTACATCCTCTGTGTCCTAGTGATGTATTAATTGCTAGAATTTCCTCCTTTATGTCTGGCCGGCTATATTTACCTGGGTGTTCTAGTGCTTGTAGTGATGATAGTGAGTCTGTAAATATCGTAACAGCTTCTGGAGGGTTATCTTCGATTATTTCTAAACTTTTAAGAATTGCTACCATCTCTGCGGCAAAAAATCGAAGCCCCTTCTGTTACACTGTAGCTCTTTTTTATTCCCCATTGTGGTATTACAACTCCGGCACCTAGTTGTCCACTATCTCCCTTGGATCCATCAGTGTATACGGCCAGACTTTGTTTAGTTAGTTGATCTATGAACTCTCTACTTATCATTTTAGCTTCCTTATCTTCTAAGTTTTGTTTGATCTTTTCAGTAAGTGAGTAGTCTATAATTGGTGTTTTTAGTTCCCAGGGTGGTATTTTGCTTCTGTATTTATTACTATTTTCAATTGTGTTTGATAGTTCTTTGAACTGCGTTAGGTCTTCTATCGTTCTCCACCCTGTTGGATATCTATCTTTATTTAAGGGGACATCCCATACACTTGGTTGGTTTTTGACAAATGCTTTATGTGCTGGGTGGGTCACTTCTTGTGCTACTTTACTCCAATAATTTATTCTCAGTTCTTTCCGTCTTAGATCAAGGGGAGGTATGCCAAGAGCTACTTCTAGCGCTTCTACTGGTGTCGATATAAATGCACCTGTAATGGTTCTCATGGCTGCATTTTGAATCCTGTCCAGTTTTTCTTTGTTAGAAGCTGCAGCTGAGTCATAGACTATGCTGGCATAATCCAGTTTCCCCCTGATGAAAGACTTGTAGAACATAAGCATTATTTTATTGCTGGCCCCCCATCCATTACCATTGACAATCCTTAGTATATTTAGGGGTCCCCTACAGCTTTCTACCAAATTGTCTATATGTTTATTATAATTTAGTTGTTTATCTAAAGTTACTCCCAGAAATCTTGTTGTTGAGGAGAAACATATTTTCTGTCCTTTAATGGTTATATTGATTTTGTTATTTTTTTAAAAATTTCCTTTGCTGAAAATCATACCTACTGTTTTGTTTACATTAATTTGGAAGCCCCAACTTTCATCCACTCTGAAACTTTGTCTATTTGATTTTGAAGTTTTTTGAAAACATGGTCCAAGTTTTTTCCAGATCGCCAAATGGCACAGTCGTCTGCAAATTGAGATACTGCATTCTTAATGTCGTTAAATTCATCTGCTAAGTCATTTACAGCTATAGTGAAAATTGTAGGTGAAATCACTGATCCCTAAGGAATCTGTTACGCACAAATAATTACTTTTTTCCAAAGTCTTTGTATGTTCGTTTTTCGTATGTATGATCATTATTTGACTGAAATGCATGTTATATATATTTTATGGTCAAAGGGACAGAACCCGAAATATCGATACTACTATTTTTTATGGGTTTACCTCATCTTGTATAGAGACACGTTCGGTCTATAATGTCTTGAACGAAGCGTGACCATATCTCCTTATTTGGTAGTATCAGTCAACTGTTGTAGATGTTTGAAACCTTTCTTAACGCTTCTGTTCATGTCCATAAAAGGCGCGACTGTGTAAGACTTTTATCTCGAATGTTCTTAGAATCGTCTTATTGTGAACAGCGACTCAGAGATTGTCGCTCTGCGCATGTCTCGACTGGATTGTCGTTTTGTGGTTCCGCCCAGGTCGGGGAGTTGAGAAATGGACTGATTGTGAGCGGACGCGCCTTGCGTCTTGTGATTCTCTGAGGGAAATACATTGTCTTTGTGAGTTAGTTAGCTAACTAGACTATTTCCCGGTATTAGTCAAGCCTGCCTGGAGGCATATGTTCATGGTTGATTTTCCGAAATAAGGTAATTCCTCTTGTATCGAACTTTATGCTATCATCTAGAGGTTCGTCATTTTGTCGCCTTTTTGCTCGCCTGTGTGATTCAAAATGGAGAGGTACTTTGACTAGGATTAAGTCACCGGTATCTTTATACCTGAACTAATTATATATATATGGGTCGCTCTAGACCAACAAGACTATTGTCTGTGTTCCAGGATTCGTTATATCAGAGATCACGTCCAAGTCAGATGGTTAGACTTAGGAAGGTTATAAAGGTCGAGCTGACCTGTAATCCATGTATGCTACTCACGTGCAGACAGTAAACGGACGTATTGTATACATCTGATCTGCTAGCATCAGGAAGGAATAATTATTATTGTCTATGAACATTAAGGATCTGCAGCTGACCACGGTTGCAGAAGTTATATGCATTATTTATCAAGCTTCGCTATGATATTTGTTTTCCATACAACTATTGAGTATTGACTTCTACATGACTGTCAGTTAACATGAGTTTGAATGCTGCATTCGTTGTACCTATGCTGACAATAACATAAGTATCATGACTGTTTTGTGGCGTGCAATAAATGGTATAAACCTAAAGCGAAGTTACCATTTTTATGACTCTACACGTCATGTTGCCTGTGGTGTACCCTGAACTGTCCTACTGCAACACACACACAGCAACAATCTAAACCAGATAAGACACCCACATCTTACATTGTAATACCTGGTGTCGATAGAGGTGGTAATTTGACGGCATCCTAATTCCACCCTTATCAATTCATGGTGGCCAATAGTTGGTTTATTCTGGTACCAACTCTCAAGGGGGTCAACAAACCCAGACATCATCAGCAGACTACAAGACAACATTGCAGTTGCTATTCATCACCTTTGATGAAATTTTTTTTTGAAAGACGCAGCAGTACTGACAGTTGTTGATATTTTGAAACTACCCGGCGCTGCTCGGCGGTATTGAAGTTTGTCTACAAATAGAAGGACAAGTACCGAGCGAATGGATTTCCTGATCTGTTGAAAAGAAGGACAAGTGCCGTAACAACTGTTCCGGTCTCAGAATTACTGTTGCAGATTCAGAAGGTCAAGTTCAGAAGCTGTTTCCTGTCAGAAGCTGTTTCCTGTTAGAAGCTCATTTCCTTCGTCATGGCAGTTTACGAGAGCAGATATGGATCAACGTTGGATCATTGTCCTAAGAATGCTGATCACATCCTGTTCTGAACTGTGCTGTCGTTGTGGATTCATAGAAGTTAAGTGGCCTGTTTTGTTTGTGAACTGTGCCCTTATGTTCTAACTGAGCCTTCTGTCTATCACATTTTCACACTATTTACATGTTTATATGTTATATGTTATTTGGATTTGTATTATATGTTTATATTTCTGCGGGTTTTTCTCGGTTGGGCGGTGTCTTTCAGTAGATGATACCACGTCACAGAGGTTCTACTGTTAGCGTTTTCGTTAGGGACTGTGCGAATTTCCTACTGTGGAATTTGCTAGCGACAATCGTTGCTATATCTGTTTAGTTGTGACGAGTTGTGCTTTATTTTCGTTTTTTGTATATTTTTTTTTGTTTCTCTCTTTCTTTCTGTTTTTTAGTTTCGATTTCGATTGTTTGTATTTGTAGGTCTCCTCTTTTCTATTATTCAGTTCTTTAAGTATATTTTTGTGTATACACTGTAGCGTCATTTGTTTGTTATTGTTTACATTGACTCTGATCTTTGTTTTTTGTTTACATCGACTTTGATCTTTGTTATTGTTTACATTGTTGGTGACCTTTGTTATTGTTTACATTGTCTTGTTATTGTTTGCATAGTTCTTGCATAGTTAGCTTTCACTATTGTTACATATATGCTCATGCACTATTGATCTATAGTGCACTTATCATAACTAACTGGTGGTTTGTTGCTTATGCACTATTGTAGTGCAGTTATGATAAATAACTGATGGTTATGCACTGATTTGGGTAGTGCACTGATAATTAAGAGGTGACTTGTGATATTATTGTACAACTGATAATACAAATTGGTGTCAAGTCTTGTTTCCCACAGAGATTGGAGTAAACATAGTAATTATACAAGCACGTTATTAAGTCTTGTTGCTATTAAGATTGAAATAAGATAATTAATTATTTCAGGTTCTGTACTCACATTTTAGACATCATGTCTACATTTGAGTACTTTATTGAGCAGGGTAAAGCCCTTGGGAAGACAGGTGATAAATTAGAAGAATTTGCGACTGTTCAATATGCCAAGGCATTGAAGTCGGAGGAAAAGAAAATGAAAGAACTAACTGAGCAAAAGAGAATAGATGCTGAAAATTTAAAACTGCAGATGCAGGTAGATGAAAAGAGATTACAAATGGAAATGGAAAAACAAAAAAGAGAAGCAGAATCTCAGGAGAAGAGACTTGAAAAAGAAACTGAAAATAAGAGACTTGAAATAGAGGCTGAAAATAAAAGATTAGAAAAACAGGCTGAGGCTGAAGAAAGAAGGTTACAAAGAGAGTCTGATGAGAGAAAAGCAAAAATGGAACATGAAGAAAAACTCTTAGCTTTGGAGTTAGAAAAGTTGAAGTTATCTAGTAATGCTAATGATGCTAATAAGGTATCATCTGCTAATAAGTCTAATGCTGTTGATTTCAAGCTTAATTTACCAGCATTCAATGCTTCAATTGATGATATAACATTTTATCTAGATAGATTTGAAAGTGCATGTAAGGTGCATAATATAGATAAAACATTATATGTTTATCATCTATCCAAGATACTTAGAGGTGATGCTTTGACTTTGTTGGGTATGGTAGATGTGCCTGACAAGAACAACTATGAGGTTGTCAGGGCGGCATTGTTAAAGAAGTACCAACTTAACGAAGACGGATATCGTCTTAAATTTAAAAACATGTTACCAGAAACTGGAGTTGAATTCTCAGAATTCATCTCAGGCATACGTCTTACTTTTTTACGATGGGTTGAGCTGTCTAAGACAGAAAGTACATTTGAAGCCCTCATGGACTTACTTCTTAGAGACAAGGTTATGTCTTCTGTTAATGAAGCTTTTCTTTCTTTTCTTCATGAGCGTAAGCCTAAAAATATAAAAGAAATGGAAGAATACTGTAGCCAGTATGTTACTGCACATCCTCACATAACCATTAGCAACACTAAGGTAAAAGAAGGTCTGCCAGTTGCTTCGGCAGCACCTTATGGCCCGAATTTTATGAGTAAATTTCAGGGTAGCCAGCAAAATTTCAATAAAAAGAGTAACCGTAATTATGCCCAGAACCAGGGTAATCAATTTCAGGGAGATTCTTCTTCCCAGAACTGGAGACAACCTAATATTACACGGTATTCTATTCCCGGTAACTTTAGGAATTTTCATAAAGGTAATCGGTATAGAGGAAAATATTTTTCTCAGAGACCTCAATACCAGGATAATAGAGGTTCTCAACAGTATAGAGATGGTAATGACAGTTATGGAAACTGGAACTCAAACCAGGATAAAAATTACAGTAGGGACTTTAATGATAATTGCAGAGGCAATAATGGTCGCGGTAGATCGCAACAAAAGAGAAAAAGATATCAACAGACAAACTCTGTTCAACAAGAATCTCAGGGAGCAGATAAACAGGTTAATAATGATAAAGACCATAATGCTATCGGATGCTCATCTTTTGACTTTGGTAGGGCAAATAAATGTATCCAATGCAGTACTTTATTTGATCCGAAAACCATTAGTACTCTAAGCTGTGGTCATCCTTTGCCCGCTCTTCCTGCTAATGTTGCTCATGATGGGAGAGGTTCTCTTATATTACATAAGGGGCTTGTAAATAGTAATCCAGTCTCGGTGTTGTTTGATTCTGGATGTACTACTGTCGGCGTTAGGCAATCTCTTGTAGATCCATTCTGTGCTACAGGAAAGGTCATCAAATGTGTCACATTTGGTGGCACGTTGGAAAAATATCCTACTGCCATAATACATATTGCTACTCCTTTCTTCACGGGAGAGGTCCACGCGTGTCTACTTCCAAACCCTATTGCGGACCTTATTATTGGTCGTATTCACGGAGTTAGGGAATGTACCCCACAGCAGATTGCTGTTTGGGAAGAGCAAAACATTGAAGCTACCAATATGGTGGTCACAAGAGCACATGCTCTGGATCCACCTCAAACTTCATTAACTAATAATGATGAAGTAAATGAACAAAATAGTCACTTGACTATTACACGTGACTCATTTATCAAATTGCAAGAAGAAGATCCGTCGTTACAAAAATTCTTCATTCTAGCAAAAAAAGGTGATCCTAATCAAAATACTAATAGAAAATCTTGGATTTCTATGAAGAACGGCGTACTTGTACGTATGGTACAAGACTCGACTACATCCACTCATTCACAAATTCTTGTGCCTAAGAGCATGAGGGTGCAAATATTGCAACATGCTCATGACTCGCAATGTGCTGGACATATGGGTTTTTCCCGTACAAAGTCGAGAGTTCTTGCGGCTTTCTTTTGGCCATTTGTGAGCAAGGACATACGAATGTACTGTCGCTCTTGCAAAGTATGTCAGGAGGTCAAATCTAAAGGACCACGACATGCTGCGCCTATTCAGGCTGCTGACATTCCAATTCGCCCTTTTCAAAAAATGGCAATAGATATTATCGGTCCTTTTAGAATTAAGTCGGCTAGAGGACATCAATTTATTCTTACATGTGTCGATATGTGCACACGTTGGCCAGAGGCAATACCTCTCAAGAGCATCTCAACTGCTGATATTGCAGACGCTCTTTGGCTGATATTTTCTCGCTTGGGTTTTCCCGGAGAAATATTGTCAGACCATGGCACTCAACTGATATCAGACACTATGTCACAGGTAATGTCTATGCTACATATAAAAAAGGTCTCTCAGCAGTATCTATCACCCAATGTCTAATGGGTTGGTCGAACGTTTAAATAGGACTCTAAAAACTTTACTGGGTAAAATAACTGAGGATCATCCTCAGGATTGGGACAGGGTCTTACCCGCGGCTCTCTTTGCGTATAGAGAGGTCCCCAATGAACATACGGGGTTTTCCCCTTTTGAACTTGTCTTTGGCGCGCAACCGCGCGGCCCTATGTCTTTACTTCACGATCTAATCACTGCCGATAATATTAGCGATGAGACTCAGTCTTCTTATGAGTACGTCATTGCTCTTAGGAAAAAAATCATTGAGGCATGCAGACTAGCAACTTCGTCTTCCGAATTTGCTAAAGAAAAGGCAAGGCAGTTTGCGAATAAGAATAGATGTCTACGACAACTTTGTCCAGGTGACAAAGCTCTCGTTCTACTTCCTTCAAGGGAGAACAGACTTCTAATTGCATGGAAAGGTCCATATGCAATAGTCTCCAAAATTTCTGATGTCGACTATGTTGTCGATATTGATGGAAAGCATAAAACTTTCCACATAAATATGCTCACGGAATTTCATGAAAGACCAGACTATTTGCAGCCTATTTTCCAGGCAACGGACAATTCTCAAGTACCTCATGGTCAATACTCATCGCTGTCAGTTATACAGGATGAGGAAACTACTTTTTCTGATGTCAATCTTCCTCTTTCTATGGTCCCACTTTATTCTACGGAATCTTGGAAAAACGTGACCGTTTCTCCAAATCTTTCCGCTGAGGAACATCGACAAGTTTCTTCGATGTTGCAAAAATTTCAGGATGTTCTTACAGACATCCCGGGACACACACATGTCATTGAACATGACATTGTGCTAACTGATCATAATCCTATCAGAGTCAGACCCTATCCAATACCTATCCATTTCCAGTCTCAAGTCGAGAAAGAATTGGATGAAATGATACGTTTGGAAATCATTGAACCATCCACTTCAGCATACTCTTCGTCTATGGTTATTGTTCGAAAGAAGGATAATAACATTCGCATTTGCGTAGATTATCGCAAATTGAACCAAGTTACGAAGTTCGACGCTGAACCTATGCCTTCATTAGAAGAGCTACTCAATAAACTTTCTAATTCTAGATTCTTTACCAAACTAGATTTGTCTAAAGGTTATTGGCAAGTCCCGCTAACTGAACGTGCCAAACCTTTTACAGCTTTTTCTACACCTAGGGGTTTATTCCAATGGAATTTCATGCCTTTTGGTCTTATGAACGCCCCTGCTACATTCGTACGCATGATGCGGCGAATTCTCGCATATCGTACAGATGTCATAGCATATCTAGATGATATCTGTCTATTCAGTGATTCCTGGGAAGATCACTATTTGGGTTTATACGAATTACTGTCTACTCTTCGCGAGTATAACTTGACTGCAAAACCCTCTAAAGCCTTTATAGGATTTAGTGAGATTTCTTTCCTAGGTCATCGTGTTGGTCATGGTCTTTTAAAGACAGAAGACCACAATGTTTCAAAAATACTTAACATTTCGGTCCCTAAGACAAAGAAACAAGTAAGGAGTCTATTAGGTTTGATCCAATTCTACGGACGATTCATTCCGAATCTGTCCTCCATTATGGCACCGCTTTCTACTTTATTGAAGAAAGGGTCGCCTAATTTGATCCGCTGGTCAAAAGAATGTCAATCCTCATTGGACCAGGTTAAAGACCTATTTTCATCTCCACCTATTCTTAGGTTACCTACTATTGAGAAGACTTTTGTTCTTCGAAGTGACGCCTCGTCAACTGGGATTGGGGCAGCACTAATGCAGGAGTATTCTGATACTCTGCATCCGGTGATGTATATCTCTAGGAAATTAAATGCTGCAGAAAAGAATTACTCGGTTTTAGACCGTGAGTTATTGGCTATGGTATGGTCTATTCTGAAGTTACAAAGATTTCTTCTAGGCGCACACATTTCATTGTGGAAACCGACCAGAAAGCGCTTACTGCTATTCAGAGTAAAAACTTGAAGAGCTCGAGGTCCACTCGTTATGCCATAGCTCTTCAACCATTTCATTTCTCGGTTCGAGCTATCCGTGGTTCGGATAATGTAATGGCGGACATTCTGTCCAGATGCCCACACGATTCCACATGATTCTTCTGTCATATATATATATATTTTCTGATATACAGTCCAATGTTATAATGACATGTTAGTAGATATTTTTTTTTCTCACTTTTTTGAGGGGGAAATTTATAACATTGTACCATGTAATTATCTAAGAAGGCTTAGTTAGTGATATACGGGCCAAAAGATCACTCGGCCACATTTAAATAAATTATTTTCAGGATTGTATTGAGAGATTTACCAGTTGTCTTTAAGATTTGTGTTATTGATATTTTCGCAGCACATCATTGAAGATGCGAGATTGTGTCCATTGTGGAACTTTGAGTATATCAAGTCCTGTCCTAGATTGGGAGCGGATGATGTCCACATCTTCTTCTATTGAATGTTTTATGTCAACGAAGATCAACACATGTATTACTTATTAGTTACTGATGCATTACATAATGTAATAAAATAGTGCGGTATATTAATATATTACACCGCTATTTGCAACACATTGTATGATATCATAATAATATATTTGATTTCATATATTGGTATGAGAATAATTTGACTTTTATTATGATGTTGCCATCATTGTGGTTTGTGTTGGTGGCACCTTCCTGGGATATATACGCGTATACTTAGATAAATTTTTCTCTAAGGACCTGGGATATGATCTCAGTTTTGCTCCAAGTGTTGAGCTATTTTGTTAGGTATATCCGCGCATCATACGTGCGTTAGGAGCCTAGATTTTTCCGGCTCCAGGATTTAAAAAAAAAAAATGTTTCATTTTTTTTTCCCGGGAGGGTGCGGTAATGTTACGCACAAATAATTACTTTTTTCCAAAGTCTTTGTATGTTCGTTTTTCGTATGTATGATCATTATTTGACTGAAATGCATGTTATATATATTTTATGGTCAAAGGGACAGAACCCGAAATATCGATACTACTATTTTTTATGGGTTTACCTCATCTTGTATAGAGACACGTTCGGTCTATAATGTCTTGAACGAAGCGTGACCATATCTCCTTATTTGGTAGTATCAGTCAACTGTTGTAGATGTTTGAAACCTTTCTTAACGCTTCTGTTCATGTCCATAAAAGGCGCGACTGTGTAAGACTTTTATCTCGAATGTTCTTAGAATCGTCTTATTGTGAACAGCGACTCAGAGATTGTCGCTCTGCGCATGTCTCGACTGGGTTGTCGTTTTGTGGTTCCGCCCAGGTCGGGGAGTTGAGAAATGGACTGATTGTGAGCGGACGCGCCTTGCGTCTTGTGATTCTCTGAGGGAAATACATTGTCTTTGTGAGTTAGTTAGCTAACTAGACTATTTCCCGGTATTAGTCAAGCCTGCCTGGAGGCATATGTTCATGGTTGATTTTCCGAAATAAGGTAATTCCTCTTGTATCGAACTTTATGCTATCATCTAGAGGTTCGTCATTTTGTCGCCTTTTTGCTCGCCTGTGTGATTCAAAATGGAGAGGTACTTTGACTAGGATTAAGTCACCGGTATCTTTATACCTGAACTAATTATATATATATGGGTCGCTCTAGACCAACAAGACTATTGTCTGTGTTCCAGGATTCGTTATATCAGAGATCACGTCCAAGTCAGATGGTTAGACTTAGGAAGGTTATAAAGGTCGAGCTGACCTGTAATCCATGTATGCTACTCACGTGCAGACAGTAAACGGACGTATTGTATACATCTGATCTGCTAGCATCAGGAAGGAATAATTATTATTGTCTATGAACATTAAGGATCTGCAGCTGACCACGGTTGCAGAAGTTATATGCATTATTTATCAAGCTTCGCTATGATATTTGTTTTCCATACAACTATTGAGTATTGACTTCTACATGACTGTCAGTTAACATGAGTTTGAATGCTGCATTCGTTGTACCTATGCTGACAATAACATAAGTATCATGACTGTTTTGTGGCGTGCAATAAATGGTATAAACCTAAAGCGAAGTTACCATTTTTATGACTCTACACGTCATGTTGCCTGTGGTGTACCCTGAACTGTCCTACTGCAACACACACACAGCAACAATCTAAACCAGATAAGACACCCACATCTTACATTGTAATACCTGGTGTCGATAGAGGTGGTAATTTGACGGCATCCTAATTCCACCCTTATCAGAATCCCATTCTGTTGTTCATATATATCTGACTTATCATTGTTTACCTGTACCGCAAAATACCTGTCCTGTAAAAAGTTTTCTATATACCTATAGGTTTTACCAGTTATGCCAATCTTTTTCATTTTGTAAAGAGCTCCGTCTCGCCAGCATTCATCATATGCTCTTGCGACATCTAGAAAAACTGCTACGGTTTTCTCTTTTCTCTTGAACCCTAGCTTTACCTCATGTTCTAATCTTACAAGCTGGTCTACTGTACTTCTGTCTGCTCTAAACCCTGACTGGTTTGGGCTATATAACTGATTTTTTTCCAGGTAGAATTTAACTCTTTTGTTAACAACAGTTTCCAGTATTTTACCTAGTTGTGATGTTAAGGAGATAGGTCTATATGAACTTACATCATGGGCTTCCTTATTGGGTTTTAGGATGGGTACTATCATAGCTACTTTCCATGCTTTTGGTATCTTCCCTAAGCTCCAGATTTTGTTATAAAGGGAAGTTATTATGTTTATAGTTCTTTTGGGTACTTTCTTAAGGATTTCATAACTAAGTATATCTTGCCCTGAGGCAGTATTAGATTTATCTTTTATTGCATTAGTTACTTCTTCCTCTGTTATATCAGCATCTAAATAGTTTGTTTCATCTATCTGGTCTGGCAGTCCCGCTCTGGCGACCGGGTGATTCAGGATCAAACCCGGGCGACGGTATTTGAGGATTTTTCGTCGACCGGTATTTGGACTGGATTAATTTGAGACCTGGCGTGACATTTGAAGGAGTGTCGTCGACCAGGGATTGGCGGCTCCTGAGCCGACCCAGCTCTAATGGGTACCTCCGAAATCGGCGAGTATCTGCCTGAATGGCGAGGGACACCTGTCTCTGTACAAGAAAAAAAAAAGGGGGATACTCACGTAAAATCAATGTCAGGCTAGACATTAATAATAACCTGAGATTTCGCCTCGAGTATTAGCGGGCGTACGAAAAAAAAAAAAAAAAAAAATCAAACATGACGTGGGTAAGTTGACGAAATTGATGTTGAAAGTACCATTAAATTATAAATCTATAGGTTTAATTTTATTGACCGTTTACATTTTTATTCCCGTGGGTGGGTAGGGCTGGTAGGGGCACAGTGCATTACTTTGCCCAGGGCCTACAATGCTGTTAAGACGGCCCTGGTTCCATCGTATGAAATTGTCAATGTTTGGTACCCACTCACCACGTTATATTCTACATTTTATCGTTAGCGTAATGGTGAGACTGTCTTCAGTTTATCTTTTGCTTATTAAAGTGCCGACTGGCCAGGTCTGTCATAGCTGAGTTCCTCGCGAGAATGGAACCCAGTTTCCCGAGTTGAGTAGCCCTCTAAAACTGCAAATTTTAAACCTTCAAAGTCACGTAACAGTGAAGGGGTCTGAGATTACTTTGGTGGCTCTGTTAAGGAGTAATCAACAAATATTTCAATTACAAACTGTATTATAATTTTTTTCCCAGTCATCTATCTTTAGATTGTTGGGGCGTCCACGCAGTGAGTCCACTTTCGTTATTCACGCGGTCGCAGCCAAACTCCTTCTTTGTCTTTGTATTTAAAATCCCGACAAGTCGAGACATGTAAACTTGAATTTTCGAATATGTCAAATTAACTTGGTCCGCACAGCACAAATAACACTCTATTAACTAGAAGTTTCTTTCATTCAAGCCTACGAAGTAGAGTTACAACTTAGAAACTGTTTGAACTGCAGTACTCGCGAGGGTTTTATTTAAAAGTGTGGTCATTCCTCGGATATAAAATGTCGATACCCTCTCAAAAACTATTAATTCTACCATCATACGTAAAATATGGCATACTGACATTTAACTCTTTCAGCACTAAACAAAAGAGCCAGAATATCGATATGTCGTCCCGATAAAGCAATCATCGGCGCCGATGTAAATTTTACTGGAAGTGAAAGAGTTAAATACCCGCTGTCGATCACTTGACGTCACTGAGGAACTGCAAAGACCGGGAGCATTGTAGCTTTATTCATCTAAGAATCCGGCTCATTCAAATTAAAGATCTAAACTAATATTCCCGCCCTCTCCGTCTTTCTTTTTTAATTAATAAGGATAATTAACATAATAACAAGTTTGGAGAAGGAGGTTAATTAAATCTTGATGTCAATCTCCATAAAAGCGAACAGGGAAGTGCATTAACCACTGGGTAAGCCAGCTTTAGATACTCGTTGGGAGACGCGAAGACAATGTGTGGTGAGTAAAGGTCCTTCTCACATGAGGCAGTCACGAGGGTTCAAGAAGATTTACGAGGCAAAGCTGAGTTGTCTGCTCCGTCAATCAGGAGATTAATTTTCTAATAGCGCGGTTTTAACGAGATACTGAGCTAATGTTGAAATTTTTCTTCAATTTCATTTCAGTTCTCTCGTCAGACAGCAGTCTGTCTTTTTGTCACAACCTATTTCTTTCTTTTTTCCCCCCGTTTTCTTTCTTTCTTTGTTTCTTTGCTTCTTTCATTCCTTTATTTCTTTCTTTCTTAAATTATTATTAACAGATGCAGTTGTTTTCCGCACAACGTTCTGTTATCTTCCCGTGTACATTAAATTCTTGTTTATGTGTACAGTACAACTTGGGTATGTACAAACACACGTTTCTGATGCGCGTTTGAACATTTACACAGATATTGAGTTGATCGAGTCACATTTGCGTTGAACTTCCTGTTTTATTCAGCACCGCCAGAACTCATGTACATACCACCAGAATGAGAGCTAAAGGTCATTTTTATTTTTGGAAAAGAATTCTTATATAATAAACGGTCCTTGAGTTTAGGTTCAATGGGCGAGTCAAAACGACACAATAATACTGAGAAACTCAAAACGTTTTCCTTTTGTAGCAGCTTCTTAAGTGCCCTAGAAAACGTACATGAACTTAACCAAGGACTGTTTTGATACTCCAGAGATTTTTTTTACGGAACTTACTGCACGGCTGTATACCCTGATAGATCATACAACGCACACGAACGTGTAATGCGAGTAAATAGGCATGCATGCATCGACGATAAATTAAATGACATGAACAACTAACAAAGTAATGAACGGAAAAAAGGGTCCGTTTTCGTTTTTCTTACTAGATATAGATTGATTATAGATAAATACAGTTCAGTTCACTTAACTCGAACTCGTCTAAGTCGATATTTGGGGAGCCGCGCTGGTGTAATGGCTACAACGTTGTACTGGCGACCAGGTGTTCATGGTTCAAACCCGGCCGTCGGCGTTTGAAGAAATGTTTACGACCGGAAATTTGACTGAATAACCTGAACGGCTCCTGCACATAAATCCCGTGTGGATGGGAAGGAGCGAAGCTCCTGACCGGGTTGGAAGGAAAGTCCACTGACCCCCCAGCCTCGCAATGACATGTCATTGGGCCGAAAGAGCTGGAAAGCTCGAGTGCCGCTGGTTATAGAAAAAAAAAAAAAATAAAAATAAAAAAAAGTCGATATTTGCTTAATTCGAAGCAATTCAGGAGATCCCCGCCAAAAGTCTTCAATATTATCTACCACCAGAAAAGAAATACAATGGACTCTGAAGAAACAGCTCGAGCTTCTGGTCGTTGTTTGTGACATAGCCCTTCTGTCTCACAATTAAAGCCGTATGCATGCCATTATAATAGTAGCCTACTGAATGACAAATTGCTACACAAACTGTCACTACAAGAGAACATGGCGTGTTTCGGCACGGACTTCTACAAGGGCCCAGCGGCCAATGATAGCTCATACTCTTAAAGGTGAAAAGAAGGGAGGAGAAGTAGAAACAGTAAAATATCATTTAATCTGTAGAGATATTATATTTCTCCCCGTTTCAATATTGTAGTAAGTCCTTCTTTCGAAACTCTAATCTATAGTTTTAGATTTTCTATCAAAGAACTCGCAAATCGGCTGTCGGAACTCACCGTTTCTGTATAGTAATTATTCGTTCTTTGTAAACTCTAATCTACAGACGTAGATTTCCTGGTCATGAGCTAAACAAACCGAGTGTCGAAATGTTCTTAGTTTCTGTTTAGTAATAATTCATTCTTTCTAAACTCAAATCTACAGATGTAGATTTTCAATGAGCGGAAATAAAGTCACAGGAAAAAAGTCACAGAAAAAAGTAACAATTTTGGCTTGGAAAAAAAGTCCCTTTATTTGTGAAAAAATACAAGATTTATTAAATTTCTTGAGCGAAGTAAGGCAAATAAACAAAAAAACTTTAATTTACCGACAATATATGACCTTGTACATATTGAAAACATCTTACATAATATTGTGAAACTATGTAATGGCGTCATCTTTACCTATGCACAGTCAGTAATTGCAACGTCGAAAAGCCAAAATAATACAGACCTGGGTGATCTCAGAATAGTACTCTACAAACTATGTCAACGATTCAAAAGTGTTGTGATCCAGTTGATCCCATCTCATTTTAACATCACCGGCAATGAAGAGGCTGACAGATTGGCAAAGGAAGGTGGAAAGCAACCTCAGCCTAATGCAAGTATAACTTTCAAGGAGGCAAAGAGTTTTATCAAAATCAGATACAGAAACAAATGGGATATAAAGCATCTAGGTCACACACAAAATGATGCATACTACCAGCTCAACAGAAGAGAACAAGTGGTAATCTTCAGACTCCGCACTGGCCACAAAAGATTGAATTACCATCTATGTCGCCGAGAGACATACGCTAGGAATATTTGTGCTATTGTTGGAATGAGATAAACAGTTAGGACAGCTCACAAAGGAAAAAAAATGAATGAAAATAATAATAATTGCTACTGACAACAGTTCAAGGTAACAGCTCACGTTTACTAAAAGTGGGTGATCATCTAGAGACGTAAATAGAATGTTCGAGAACAGCGGAGCTTGACCAATGAATTTAATCCAAAAGTATTGGGTTAACGAATCAGAGAGTGGCAAGGGAACACACCCCGCTGAGATGACCAGAGGTCATTAGTGCTTAGGAGATTCGAGCAGCTGTGCGGACAGGTTGCATGTCTGTGGTTGTACAGACTGGCTCTCACGAGTATATACATATGTCCAGCTACTTCAAGCAAGTGTTAATCTATCAAAAAAAGATCTCTCCACACCTAAGCCTACCTTGCCGTTGGTTGGAGAGCTTGAGTGCCTCAATGATCCTGGGAGCTATGCCGGCGGGAGTTTTACTCCTGGCAGGGTCACCCAAGCCGGACAGGTCCTTGGTGAGGGGCCAGACAAAAGGGCTGTGGAGTTGGTGGAACCCTATAGGTGTAGATGCAGAATCCACCGGCGAGTGGTACAAGCTCTGGTCTGCACCAATCCACCCCCACTTCATGGGTTAAATGCTTTCTTGCCTCATTCTTCGCTGTTTGTCTCCTATCCAATAATCCCCATGGATGACGAAGAGATGCAGGCCAGCGGACATTGCACCTTTGTCCCTCTGTGACAGCCTCCTAGGTGGCGGGGAACGCCAGATATACCATCACTGCAGAAGGGTTGGCAAAGCTGACTGAAGAATGATGAATTAGCTGACCCAGATGTATATGCTATTTTTCTGACAGGACGTGACGATCCTGGGATACTGATACACTGGACTGCCTCCCTTCGGGGATACTGAAAAATGCATCCATACCCCCCCCCCCCCCCTGAAATCATGAACATGCCTCTAAGACAACAGACTCTATACGAGCTCGGGTGTCGCCTCGGTTATCAAGGCCCGCGCTGCCCTTCGGTACCTGGGGAGGGTAGTGAAAAGTATACTATCAGTAATAATAATAATATATGTAACACAGACTCACTACGCATCCTCCAACTCAACATATCAGGAATCCGAAACAAAATACATGAACTAACCAAGCTTCTACTGGACCTAAAAATCCATGTTGCAGTTATCCAAGAAGCAATGCTACCAAAAGACACCTCCTTCCATATCCCAGGCTATACAGTGTACCAGTGCAAGTGTATAAAATGTCAAGGATTAGTGACACTTATCCGGAATGATACATAGGCTGAGGTTTCTGCTCTTGAAACCAATGACGAAACAGATCTACAGGAAGTGATAGTCTGGAGTGGTGGAAAGCCATTGAAAATCATTAACATTTACAACCCGCCAAAAACACACCTTGCTCTGAAGCCTTTCCAGACCACGGACTTGAGGAGAATGATCATTGCTGGTGACATGAATGGTCATTCACCTCTGTGGGGCTACACAGACAGGAACCCAACAGGAATAGCTATAGAAGAACTCACTAACACTACCACACTCATCCTACTGCAGAATGCTCACACCCCACCGACATTGCTCCACCGCGCCAGTGGAACAAAAAGCAGACCAGATCTCACCCTAGTAACAGCAGATATCCACCCACATTGCTCAGTTAGAGTGCTCGACGACATCGGAAGTGACCACAGACCCATCCTCCTTGAGATCACAAACACCAGGGAAATAAAAAGAAATTGCTTAACATCACCCCCATGGAACTACAAAAAGGCAGACTGGCATTTCTTCAGGAGACAAGTACGACAACGATTCGAGGCCATCGACATGACGCTAGACATAGACAAGGTATATAGTAAAATCACTACAGCACTACTGCAGTCTGCTAAAGAAGCCATTCCACGAGGATGTAGGAGAAAGTTTAAACCTTACTGGAGTACAGAACTGGAGGCTGCTGTAAACGAGAGGAAAAAAGCAAGACGGCAAGCTGAGAAACACCCAACCCCCGCCAACAAAGCAAATTATAACCGCCTAACTGCAAAAGTTAAACGTCTGAGCAAAAAAGCAAAAAGAGAAACATGGGTTAAGAAATGTGGAGAGTTAAACTTGCGGAAAGACGGAAAGAAAGCATGGTGCCTCATATCAAATCTCTCAGGAATTAAAAGAAAGAAAAACCCTGAACCCATCATTACAAGCACTGAACCACCACTAACAAGGGATGCACAGAAAGCAGAAGCCTTCAATAAGCACTTTGCTAACGTAAACAAAAAACAACCACGCAAGAGACTTGACAGTGCTATCAGATCACTCACTAAAATGATGGAGAAACAACCAACAGCTAGCTGTGAGGTCTTTGAAAAGAACTTCACTCTTTCAGAACTCAAGATGGCCCTAAAAAAATGCAAGAAAGGAAAAGCTGCTGGACCTGATCGGCTCACTAACGAGATGATCTCAAACCTCTCAAATTATGAACTCTCCACCATTGTTACGGTATATGATATTAACGCCGTCTGCTAAAGGTTATCAGACGTGCAATTGTAAAGGTTAAGGCATTTAATATATTGCGATAGATGTTTCAATTATTGAACGCTCCATACACGATCGATTATGACGTATATAGCGTTGTTTGGGTCACAGTCGGTAACTAAGAAACGCTACCCTTTGTTACTTGACCGCCAAGCTGAATAGCTGCGTTTTTCTAACCTTCCAATTCAATGGCATGATATAGCCATCACTGTTACAAGGTGGTTTGCTCTGAACAATGTTCCATGTGATATGAATAAAACAACTATAAATTTCTGGCCATTGTGATAGAATTTTTTTGTATTCAGATAGAGAAGAATTTCGTTCACAAAAGGTTTTTTGATTTGATGTCGGCAGGTAGCCATGTCTAGAATTTAGGGTGGAACCATGTTCTTGACGTGAAACAACAATAAATTTCCAGGCCTACGTTGTTTTTTCTTTGATATGTTAGTTTTTTTGTATTCAGTGATAGTGCATTGTGCCTTCGATGGAAGATTAAGCGAATGCGGGGGTGGAAGATTCCGAACAATACTTGAACCTTGGAATACGATTGATTTGATAAGTCATTTCATTGAGTCCATACATTTAATTCACAGTTGTACACACAGGATGATCATTTCAAATAGGAGTAGAGCATAAGTCCATATAAGTCATGCATAAATTAATCAATAACGTAGACTGCTGGTTATGTGTCAATGTCCGTTTAAGGATACAATGCAGTATTGTCGTCAGAACATCACAGCTATATGCACGCGCAGCTAGACATGGCTACCTGCCGACAGTGAGACTGCGAGTCTGAATATTTCATATGAATTTGACGATTATTCTTCTCCTTCTGAGAATTCTAGTTAAATACTAACCTCCATAAATTTTCCTCTCATATAGAGTTCTAGGACTGACCCTGGTCCATCAAAAAAATGCATATATATGGCTATATCATGCCATTGAATTGGAAGGTTAGAAAAAACGCAGCTATTCAGCTTGGCGGTCAAGTAACAAAGGGTAGCGTTTCTTAGTTACCGACTGTGACCCAAACAACGCTATACACGTCATAATCGATCGTGTATGGAGCGTTCAATAATTGAAACATCTATCGCAATATATTAAATGCCTTAACCTTTACAATTGCACGTCTGATAACCTTTAGCAGACGGCGTTAATATCATATACCGTAACAATTCCCTGTACACCGGGGAAAAAAAACTCGATAGATTTTTTTTCAAGATCTATCCGACTTAACAATTTTTCAAAAAAAATTTAACACAATTGTGACATATGGCCGACGATGTTCTGAGTAGAACCGTGTTGCGGTCATGTCAACTAACTATTTGTCATAGTCATCTAACATTAATCACATTATATATCAATTATACATATTATTATATCAACTAAATAAAATGTCCAATGTTAATAGTGAATGATAGAATTAAATTAAAGTAAGGTCTGTCGTATTAGTATGTCATATAGGAATTAATTTGACTAATTAACATTAAATTAATTAATTAAACTAAGAGTTAAATTATTAAGGTTCTAATGTAACGCGATGTTATGAGAGAAGAAAAGACAAAATAAGTGAGAAGAAATAGAAAGAAATTCGAATATAAGTTTAACTTAATTGTGTGTGTTAAGTGTTAGTGAATAATAACTATCTAATTTAACTAACTAAATAACGTATAGGTACATTAAAAAAAAATATTAATTTAATACTTGTGTGAGATTTATTTTCTCTTTTCATAATTTCTTCTTTTTATATTTCGTTCTCTTTTTTTTGTTCTTTCATTTCATTTTTTTTCTCACATTTCATTTTATTGATAATAATTCAATTAAGAAGTTAAGTTAACTAATTAATTAGTATAGGATATGATGATCCATCCGTAGTCTTGATCCTGATGAATTCTTTTAGGCAAAAATGTTCAAACGTTTACGTTGGAAAGAAATGTCATTTATCCCAGCATCTAAGAATTAAGTGCACATAGGATAATAAGTTCGACTTGTCGTTAGATATTGTTCCATGATTGTTCAACGAATATTCATATATCGTGTATGGACGTTAGACGAAGTTCCAATGTCAACATGTATACCCCGATTGTCTTTTAGTTCAATTCTGTGATGCATACAGTGTTTATAAAGTTTAAATTGAAGGCAAGGTTAGTTCCCTTATAGTTGATATGTTTTAGGAATGTTAATGTTGATTATTCGTCGTCAATAGGATTACGTGACAACGCATCCGCCACAATGTTTTCAGTGCCAGGAATATGTTCAATGGAGAATTCAAATGGCTGTAGGATGATTGCATATCTGGCGAGTTTCTGGCTTTTATGGTTTGATCGACGCAAGGATGCTACAGCACGTTGGTCCGTCTGTATGGTGAAGGGAGCACCAAGCAGGAACTTTTCGAGTTTAGTTATTGCCCATATCACGGATAACAGTTCCTTGTCAACTGTTGAATACTTTGTTTCTGCAGGCTTTAGCTTTCTTGAAATGTATAGGGTAGGATGTAGAATGCCATCATGGTTCTGGAGCAGGCATGCACCAATGCCGTAGTTACTAGCATCTGTTCGTAAGAAAAATCTTTTGGAAGCATCGGGAAGTCTTAAAATTGGTTCATGCGAGAACAAATTTATAATTTTGTTGAAAGTTTCATTGCATGTACCAGTCCATGTCACCTTCACCGGCATGTCTTTTTTTAACAATGAAGACAATACAGCCGTGATGGATGACAAGTTTGGTATGAATCTACTGTAATATTGAACAAGTCCTAACAAACTCCTGACCTGTTTCTTCGTCTGAGGAACTGCTATGTTTAGAATTTTGGAGACTGTACTAGGTAACGTTCGGATATATCCCGACCCAATGATATGTCCCAAAAAGGTTATCTCATTACACGCGATTTGCACCTTTGTAGGTTTAGCAGTTAGATGATAATTCCTTAGAGTGTCGAAAACATATCTAAGTCCCGAAACATGTTCCTCAAACGACGAACTAAACAAGCATATGTCGTCAATATATGTAATAACGTCTGGTCTACCTGATAAAATTTGTCGCATCAGGCGAATGAAGGTAGCTGGCGCATTAACAAGCCCAAAAGGCATCACATTCCACTGGTATAGACCTTGTGGAGTGGAAAATGCGGTGTAGTACTTAGCCTTTTCGGTCAGTGGTATCTGCCAATAACCTTTAGTTAAGTCTATCTTACTAAATATAGTTGCGTTGGATAGACGTGGCAGTAAGTCGTCGATAAGTGGATGTGGTTCGCTGTCAACTATAGTCTTAGCATTTAATTTTCTATAATCAACACATAGTCTGATGTTATTGTCCTTCTTCCGGACAATCACTAATGGAGAAGAGAATGGCGAATTACTAGTCTCAATGATTCCCAGAGACAACATCTGTTCAAGTTCCTTAGTAGTTTTAGCAAGGAAATGTAAAGGAACAGAATAGGGATGTACACGAATAGGTGTATCATCATTGAGAGTAATGTCATGACTGATAGCCGATGTGCGACCCGGGACGTCGGTCAATACATCTGGATAAGATTGTAATAGATTAGCAATCTGTAGACGCTGTTGCGGTGTAACCGTTGAAGAGATGGTTACATCCCGCCAAGATTCAGTAGGTTGAACTACTGGTACCGGTAACGGTAACTGTACCTCAGGAAAAGAAGATTCTTCTTCCTGGATGACAGATAAGTTAGAATAATAACAAGTAGATACTGTGTTGTCATCTAGTTCATGAAAAAATTGACTGTAAGTGTTCAGGACGTGTATGAAATTGCTTGAGCATGTTAATATGAAATATCTTTTTGTGTCCCTTGATATCTAAGACGTAATCAACGTCGGAAATTTTATCAATGACTTTGTAAGGACCATTCCAAGATATCAATAATTTATTGTTATTGTGAGGAAGTAACACATAAGCCTCGTCGCCTGGGAATAATTGGCGTAATCGTCGAGACCTATTTTGTAGAGATCGAGCCTTAGCTTTTGCAGCCTCAGAAGAAGCTGTTGCCAACTGGCAAGACTCAATAATGTTCTTCCGAAGATTAATCACGTACTCGTAAGATGACTGAGTGTCCTGAGTCATCTCCGCGTCAATTAATAAGTCTTTTATTAGTCCCATAGGACCTCTTGGGGGAGCACCAAAAAACTAATTCAAAGGGAGAGAAGCCAGTTTGTTCATGCGGTACCTCCCGATAAGCAAATAGAACAGCTGGGAGTGCTCTGTCCCAGTCATGAGGGTGCTTAGCAGTAACCTTATGTAGTAGTTGTTTAAGTGTACGGTTAAGTCTTTCAACCGCACCATTACTCATAGGATGATAAATACTACTTAAATTCCTATCAATGTTCCAAGTTTTCATGACTTCCTTCATGGTGTCAGATATAAACTGTGACCCATGGTCTGATAAAAGTTTTCTAGGAAACCCTATTCTAGAAAAGATGAGATGTAGTGCATCAGCTACATCTGTGGTAGTGGTGGTCTTTAATGGGATAGCTTCTGGCCATCGTGTGCACAAATCAATGCATGTAAGGACGAATCTATGTCCTCTGGCCGATGGTAGCAAAGGACCAATAATATCTATTGCCATCTTGTCAAACGGTCTTACTGAGATATCGCAAGCCTGAATAGGCGCCGTGTGAAAAGCTCCACGTGCTTTCACTTCTTGGCATGTAGTACAGGAACGTACATACTGCGAAATATCTCTTGACACTCCTGGCCAAAAGAATGAAGACAGTACTCGAGATCGTGTTCGAGTATATCCCATATGTCCAGCACAATGTGAGTCATGTGCATGTTGAAGAATGTACCGTCTAAAAGTATACGGGACCATAACTTGTTGTTTCATTTGTGATTTGTCATTAAAACATCTAATCAATATGTCATTTTTAATAACAAAACAATGTTTGTTATTATTACCTGAGGATAGATTGTCAACTTTATCAACCAGCTTAAAAATTTTTTTTAAAGATTTATCCTCTTTTTGTTTGGTTGCAAATGTTTCCCTGTCAATAGGTGAATTGACTACAAATTCCTCTTGGTTGTCTGCATCCATTTTATTATCATCAACTTTCTCCATGAGTTGAGTCTGCGCTCTAGTCGTCACGGCGTTTCCAGTGCATAGGTTATGTTTCTCCCATTCTATAATCTCATCTGGAGTACAATCTTTACTGCCGTGTATACGACCAACCATCAGATCAGCTATAGGCTTTTTTAGCATACATACTTTTACGTTCCCTGTGAAAAAAGGTGTGTTAACATGAATAATAGCTGTGGGGTAAAACTCAATAGTTCCCCCAAAAGTCATGCAACGGACATATTCCCCTGTTGCATAGCTAGGATGTACCAAAGACTGCCGAACTCCAATGGTTGTTGATCCAGAGTCTTTTAAAACTGAGACCACCGTACCATTGACTAATCCTCTATTGAACATCAGGGTACCCTTGCCATCGTTCGCTGAAAGACCAACTGCTGTATGAAGGTGTCCACAATTCAGCACCGTTTCCTTGGCCTTCTGAAAAATAGTATTACAATCTTGGCAACTATTTGCCACATTATAATTAATAGCAAAACATGCAGCAGAAGACTGTGTTGTATTATTGTCAAGTGGGACCTGAGCTATAGGGGTAGTATTATTTGTAACTGCCGCCCCTGTATTATGGTTGTAATGAGATGATCCCCGAGAATGAGATCGATTCCGAGTATAATTGTTAGAATTATCTCGTCGTCCTCTATAGTAACTATTATCTCGATGTCTCGAGCCATGATTATTACCATTCCAGTTACTATTATTATTTGGAGTATGTGATCGATTATAATTAGTGTTATGTTGACCATTGTGGTAGTTTGTTTGAGGTGAATAATTTCTATCTCGTGATCTACCTCTGTTGAACTCATTTTTATTGTTGAAATCATTATTATGTCCCTTCTGAAAGTTAACATTGTGATTTCTTTGGAACCTGCTTCTGTCTACACTGTGATGTCTTTGTTTGTTATTATGATTGTAGGCCATATTAGACGCCACAGGTAGAGGTTCTCTTAATGAGGAGTTAGAAATGGTTGCATTCGGATGTGCCGAACAGTAGTTTAAAGAAATTTTTTCTAACTCGTCCATAGTACCTGGTTTACGCTCCTGCAAATATGCAAAAAATGGCTGGCTAACCGAAGATAATACCTTATCCCGTAGTAGTAAATCAACTAATTTGTCGTATGATTTGTTGACTTCTGCCAGTTCAACCCATCTATTAAATGTATTGCGTATGTTCGCAATGAATCCTGCAAAATCTTTTGGAGATTCAGGTAAAATTCCCTTAAATTTCAACCTACAGTGTTCCTCGTCCAGGTGAAACCTTCGTAAAAGCAAGGACTTAATAGCACCGTAGTTATTTGCTATTGATGGGTCAGCATTTTGAGAAGCCGTCAATGGTTCTCCAACCAAGAATTCATTTAACTTGAGTACCCATGACTCTTCGGGCAAATGATTTGTTTTGCAAGTCTGTTCAAAACGTGACAGGAACGATGAAAGGTCGTCCTCGTTTAAGTTGAAAGTGGGTAATTTAAAGTTGTAGAAATGTTTAGTTTGGCTGGATGACGATCCATTTTGTGCGTTATTATTCTGGTTTGCATCAGCACTTTGTGCTTGTAATCTTGCTGTCTCCAATTTAATACGCGCCAATTCCATTTCTTGTAAAATAATTTCCTCTCGTTTCAATTTATTCTCTTCTTCCTGTCTGGCGATTGCTCTTTGCTCTTCTCTTTCACGTTGAGCAATCTCTCTCAATCTATTTTCCTTGTCAATTTGCTTCATCTCACTTTCTGCTTCCTCTTTCTTTAATGCAGCCTTTTGTTCCTCTTCCTCTTTATTTAATGCAGCTTTTTTCTCTGCTTCTTTTCTTTCATGTTTTTCCAGTTCTGCCTCAGCAAACTGACGAAGTTCTTGAGATTTATAACCATATTCCCGACCAATTTTAACGAAATGGTCTATAGTAAGCATTTTGACTTTTATCTGGTAAGTAATTATTGATAATTACTGATTAAAATAGTCAATAGTAGCTTCAGAGTAATTATTATACTTACTCAACTTAGAAATATTCAATATAAATAATCACAATAGTACTGAACTCTAATGTCTAAGTTCAACCAATAGACAATATTTTGTAACAATATTGTATCTAAGTACTAACTATATCATAAATAGTTATGATATCTGTTAACTATTATGTAATTACTTCACCCAATTAATCTTAATATCCAATAATGTTGGGTATGATTCCTAGTAATTATATTGTTCAATGTACTAAGTCACTCTCTTAGTACCAGAAAAGTATATTAAATAATATACAATGGGTCTATTACCTCAAAGGTAGACTATAAGATTATTTTATTTGGTCAATATATATAATATATTATTATGCCCTAGGCATCTCTTATAAATTGTAGTGCTACTTTCTTGGACTATCACTGCATAATTATGCAATGTCCCATATTAACCTTAAATATCAGAAAAAATTAATTAAATTAAATTACAAGTGTATTATTGCATATAATATCATATTATTAATGTAGTATTTAATATATATTATGAGGACAAACAAAACAATGATGCAACTAAAGGGTACAAACAATGTTAAGACGCAAACAAGACATTTTCACAATTAAAAATGAATTTATGAACTAAATAAAACAAGCGGAAGTGTCACAAGCCAAATGATGGGTCAAGGTCTGACCCGAGGTCAACTTAATATTCAAAGTACAGAAAAAAAATGACTGCAAAAAATGATGACATCACAGGACTCATAACGGACGAACATTTAACAATCATAAAATAAATTATAGTGAGAGTAGTCTGGACGAAATAGTTAACGAACATGATACAAAACTGAATAAAATTGTTAACTGAGTACGAATAAAATACACCAGTTATCTACGGAACGGTACAGCTAACACAAATCGTCAAACGACAGCAGATTTGGACAGATAGTCCAATGGCAAACCTCAATGGGGCTTCCAAAAGTGCAATCGTTTAACTGCCTTAAGAAACGACCGAAATCAATTCAGGCATCGTGAGAGCCACAGAATCTAATTTCGGTTCATCCTCCCTACCTCCCACGAATTAACAACACATTAAGACAACAAAAAGTACATTAAACATAGGTAAAAACATGCCGATGTAGGCAGAGGGCATGGACTCAGTTAGCACTGTTTGCAATAACAACAGTTAAACACCTAGACTTATCTTTTCCGTTGCTTAGATCAGTGCTAGAGGTCGTCAACAGCTAGGCCTGTGCCTTTGACTGTCTGCTCCTGATGGGCAGGCAACGGTAGTCCATCTTGTGCATCTTGATCAATTTGAAGCGAACTAGAGAGGCGTTGAAAAGATGTCTTCTTCACTGCGACAATGCAACAGTGACGTCATGTTGCTATTCATGATCACGTGCGTCACGTCAGCTTCGTAATGGTCATGTGATCGAAACTTGATCGTAAATATTTCATTCGAAAGTCATGAAAAAATTTTTGGTTTTTTGGTTGTTTTTCGTCCCCACACTGGCCACCACTGTTACAAGGTGGTTTGCTCTGAACAATGTTCCATGTGATATGAATAAAACAATTATAAATTTCTGGCCATTGTTTTTTCTTTGATATGTTAGTTTTTTTTTATTCAGTGATAGTGCATCGTGCCTTCGATGGAAGATTAAGCGAATGCGGGGGTGGAAGATTCCGAACAATACTTGAACCTTGGAATACGATTGATTTGATAAGTCATTTCATTGAGTCCATACATTTAATTCACAGTTGTACACACAGGATGATCATTTCAAATAGGAGTAGAGCATAAGTCCATATAAGTCATGCATAAATTAATCAATAACGTAGACTGCTGGTTATGTGTCAATGTCCGTTTAAGGATACAATGCAGTATTGTCGTCAGAACATCACAGCTATATGCACGCGCAGCTAGACATGGCTACCTGCCGACAGTGAGACTGCGAGTCTGAATATTTCATATGAATTTGACGATTATTCTTCTCCTTCTGAGAATTCTAGTTAAATACTAACCTCCATAAATTTTCCTCTCATATAGAGTTCTAGGACTGACCCTGGTCCATCAAAAAAATGCATATATATGGCTATATCATGCCATTGAATTGGAAGGTTAGAAAAACGCAGCTATTCAGCTTGGCGGTCAAGTAACAAAGGGTAGCGTTTCTTAGTTACCGACTGTGACCCAAACAACGCTATACACGTCATAATCGATCGTGTATGGAGCGTTCAATAATTGAAACATCTATCGCAATATATTGAATGCCTTAACCTTTACAATTGCACGTCTGATAACCTTTAGCAGACGGCGTTAATATCATATACCGTAACAACCATCCTTGACCTCATTAACAAGACCTGGAGAGAAGGCAAGTTACCAACAGACTGGAGAAAAGCCAATATCATCCCAGTCCTTAAGAAGGACAAACCATCCAATGAAGTAACAAGCTATCGACCGATCTCCTTGACATCAAACCTAGGCAAGATCACTGAAAGGATGATAAATGAAAGGCTATATTGGTGGCTAGAAAGCAATAAGATCTTAAACACCAATCAGTCAGGTTTTAGAAGAAACAAACAGACAATGGATCAGTTGATACGATTCACCCAAGAGATAGGTGATGCCTTCCAAGAAAAAAGAAATGTGCTTGCAACATTTATTGATCTTAGACAAGCCTATGATCGAGTCTGGAGGATAGGCCTCCTCTTCAAAATGCGAAGAATGGGAATATCAGGGCGAATGTACAACTGGTTAAAAGGTTTCTTCCACAACAGAACAATCCAAACAACATTCAGTGGAGCAACATCAAAACAAAGAACCCTGGAGGAAGGACTGCCTCAGGGATCAGCACTAAGTTGTACACTGTTTCTTATATTTATAAATGACCTCCCAGATGTCATCACCTGCCAAAAAGCACTATTTGCTGATGACCTAGTCATCTGGACAAAAGGAAAATACCTCCAAACCATCACCAAAAATATGAACAAAAACCTGGCAACCATCTCTGCATACTGCCAGTTTTGGAAACTTGAAATCAATGTAGAAAAAACTGTGTATGGCCTGTTCAGTCTAAACAAGAGAGTTAATGAGAACAACATCGAGGTCTGGATGAATGGAGAGAAATTAGCATATGAAGAATGCCCGAGATATCTTGGAGTCGAGCTCGACCGTAGACTTACCATGAGACCCCACATAGACAAGCTGATTGAGAAAGCATCCACAAGACTCAGGCTCATTAAGCACCTTTCTTCCTGTGGGTGGGGAGCAGACCAGCACTCATTACGCCAACTCTATACTGGATATGTGCGCCCAGTAATTGACTACTCGCTCCCCCTCCAAACTATTGCAAGTAAAAGCCTCTTACAAAAGCTAGACAAAGTCCAAAATCACGCTCTACGGTTTATAAGTGGTGCCATGAAGACAACGCCGACAGATGCATGCGAAATCAACACCAATATTGAACCCTTAAACCTAAGAAGAGAACGTTCAGCAGTGGAAACATACGAAAGGTATCTGAGAATGGACACAAAGGAGGAGAATAGGAAAATGATAGAGCAGTGGCACCAAAAACACAGAATACAAAAGACATCTTTTCTTAAAAATGCAAAAGAAGCTAGCATCAAACACCACCTACCAGCAGTTAGAAAGCCGATGGTAACTGTCAATAATGAACCACCTTGTTGGCAGGCAACTACTCCCATAGTAAGAACTGAACTCTCTGACCCCTCAGCAGACAAGAACACTCTAGGACCACTACTGAAAACCATCGCTTTAGAAACTATAGATTCATATCCACAAGACATCATCCATGTCTACACAGATGGATCTGCATTTAAAGCTACCATCAATGCTGGATATGGCGCAGTGATAAAATACCCCAACCAGCACCCAGAAGACCACCCTTGCATCTTTGGCCCTTGCGGAGAAATTTGTTCCAGCTATGATGCAGAAATAACAGCACTAGAAAAAGCATTGTGCCGGATAATCTCAGACTTTGAAAGTGGCATCACTCCACCTGAGGATATTGTTATATTCTCAGACTCAAAATCAGCACTCCAAGCCCTAGAAAGCAAAATGTCCCCTAACATTAATAACATCTGTAGATTTATTGACCAACTGTTCACTTCCTATTGCGTCGAAGTTACACTCCAGTGGATCCCAGGGCATGTCGGAGTCCCAGGAAATGAAAAAGCCGACAAACTATCCAAAAGAGGAGCAGCACTGCCCCAGTTCCCATCAAGTACCACACTGCAAACCTGCCAAAAGATCCTGAGAAACAATTATAGGGAAGAATGGCTAAACCAATGGGCTTCCTCCCAGACAGGGCGGCTATTCTTCAAACATCAAGCTAAACCAAACCCTCAAGATACAGTTAAACAACTGAAAAGAAGAGACCAGAGTCTAATTTTCCAGCTGAGAACAGGCCATGCCCCTGTCAATAAACATTTAAATAGAATAGACCCACTACGTGAACCAAACTGTAGGCACTGCCACCATCATGAGGAATCAGTTGAACACCTACTGTTACAGTGCCCAAGACTAACAGACCTGCGACGCCAACTACTCCCATCGCACCCAACCATCCACAATACACTCTACACATCATCACAGCAACTGAGGAAGACTTGCACCTTTGTCAGAGAGGCAATGGGCTGTCAAGAGCTACCTGCTCACAGCTAAAGGGATTATATCATCATCATCATCATCATCATCATCAAAAAAGATATCATTTCTGTAGTGTACAGGAGGTGTATATTTCGATAGGAGAACAGAGATTAAGTTCTCTCTTGTGCGTATATGATTGTAGGTACATTTTATGTCTTAATATTGATTTATGTGCTAGAGAACGTTTGCAGATACATGATTAGCCAGTTGGCCAAGAGAACATTATGAATATTTAAAGGAAACGGAAGGCTATAAATATTTAAAGGAAACTGAATGTTATGGAGGAGCAACTCTGAGTAAAGGTTGATCTACCAAGACTCTAAGTAAAGGTTGATCTATCAAGAGATAGATATTACTTCTAAGAAACAGTGAGTGTTTATTTCCACATGAGAACCGCAATTATGCTCTCTCTCTAGTAAGTATTTTGACTGTGAGTATATATTATGCATAAAACTGATTCTTGTCTCTAGGAACGTTTATAGAGGCATGATTAACCAGTTCGGCAAGAACATTCTATAAATATATTAAAGGAAACTGAATGCTACTGAGGAGCATAAGTACCACAAGTATATAGTGGCAGATTTGGCAGATTAAGAATGTCTAAAGGAGATAATATGTTAAAGAGGAATATGAAAGTCTACAAGATATAGAGCTCACGTAAGAAGTACCCGTAATGTCCAAGGATCCAATTTATGACTATATGCGAGCTCCATTATTTGAATTACCTTGTCATGCTTGTTAACAGTATTGTGTTATTAAAAGTTTTAATGGATCAGCATGAATTTGATTTCATCCTTTAATGTTGCTGAACTTATGCCATTATTGTACACACTACCACTATATGAGAAGTCACTACAATAACATCAAAGAAGGAACTGAACGAACCTGGGATATTAAAAGGATAGTAGTATCATCCAAGAATTACCACCTCTGGCGGAGTTGACCAGTGATAATATTAACTTGAACTTGGAAGATAAACGGAGAAGTTAAAACTTAAATCGCGTCACGAGAGCGGTGACATACGTCTAAATGGCGCCGTAACCAGCCCTGTTACATCTATTCACCAAGCTAAAGATAGGAACTACCGATGTATGTAACTGTGGCACAGATAAAATAACTGCTGAACATCTGCTTCAAAGTTGCCCAACATATGAGCAACAGAGAAAGCACATATGGCCGACACCAGTACCATTCATGGAAAAGCTCTACGGAGATTCAAATAGCCTGAGACTGACTACTGCTTTCATTCAAGTAGACGCATGAAGGTGTCATAGATTTTTGATAGGGGAATTAAGACTTGGGTTGGTCCCTTCTGAATAGATTAGAATAAGTGATAGTCACAGTGAGAAGTAGTAATAGCAATAGGTTTCCACGAGTGAGATGGTAGAATGTGATTAAGAGGCTGTCTCTGAGATCGAAAAAATCTTCTCTCTCTCACCTATCTTCTACGACAGATTTAGATTGAGTCAGACAGTCTACACACATATATATGAAATATATATATATCCACTCACATACATACACACATAAGACGACAGTTAGACGTACAGACGTGGGAAAACTATAACAAATGATTATATAAATATTCTAGAACGAGCTGACCAACACGCTGATTAATTTCAAGAGAAATGTTAATTATCATCTAAAATTTCTTCACACCACATAAAAATTACATCAAAGCATATACACATAGTCATAAAAAAACAAGGAAATTGCTACAAGAAATGATAGACCCACCGTTAGATCTTATCCCTCGAGGTATGCCCACAGTCCTGTTGGAAGAAAGTGATAGCCCCAAGGAAACAAGGATACATAGGATTAGGTCTAATATTTCCCCTTCTTAAGGTATGAACAGACTTGATATCTCTGCTCTATTTTAAGGGAAATAAGATTAGCAATACTAGCCTACAGAAAGTTAAGACAGCAAATGGGTGCCCAATTACAACAATAAAGAAATCACTCCGTCCTGCATTCACTTTATTCATTCAGCCGAGCACACGTGCACAGGTTCATACTCACAGCTTAGATAGCCACTTCTGGTAATACAATTTTTAGGACATTCACCTACAGACTCGTCAAGGGCAGTCTTTGACCAAGAAATCCCCAGTTCCAAAAAGACAGGATGAATTCTCTGCTTCCGGGAACGACTCCTTGGGTGTTCTTATTTTTCGGATGTCGGTTTAGGTCACATTAAAAATGTCCAGGCACGAAACATTAACAATGAGCACAGTGTCAATAGCTTAGGTTTCTAGAATTGAGGAATGTCAGATCGGTGTCTACTTTCAGGAAAGGACTATATTTGGTCACCACACCACTAGTCGAAACTCCGTCGGAATGTTACTGACGCTAATATGTTACTTGCCACAACGGCTAAATTTGTACATAGAGTTTGTGCAGAAAATCTGATCTGGCTCAAAGGCCCAATATAAAACATTTAGTCTTTAATAAAACCCGTTAGTGAGAGTTGTACTCTGTCTATTAATGAAGACACACGCACTGTCAGACAGGTGTTAACTTGTAAACCCACGTGGTTAAAAGATAAAAATGTTTATGTTTCTCACAGGTATGTTTCTGTACTAAACGCCGGCAAAGTTTTGGGTTACCCCAGTATTCACTGAATAGGGAAGAAAAACCACATATGAAATATTTTACATATTATGTACTCACTATAACTTACATTTTTTTAAAACTGCAAGCGTACCGCTTGACTTATCATTTAAACCTTCCTGAGAAATAAGTTATATACATAAAATCAATCATCATGAATTAGGAATACCTACGTGTTCCGTCACCACTCATGAAGCATCTAGCATTATAAGTTAGTTAGAAAAGTTTATTCTCGTCTGATTATTTTAGCAGTAAAATTAAATTCCTTAATAGCTGACTGAGTTTAAGCTAGAAATACAATTTCTGTTTTCCACTGTAACTCGTCACTATAAAATAATACAGACTATATAAATTAAGCGCTCTGCACCAAATCTAACTAGTGAAATAAAATAAGCGATTTAATACTTTAAACACTTCACAAAATACTAGAATATAATATATATAATATTTACCTCAACACAGAACTACTAAGAACTTAAACCACTTCGACCAAACTAAATGCCATCTCTATTAACAGAGATTCTTAGGAATCGAACGAAGGCTTGTTCTAGTCTTGACTGCGAAGTTACTGAGTGAATTAAGTCTCAAACTCTCGTTTAAGATATATGAAACACACACAAAGAATGTGCCCTATTTCCAAAACCACGCAATCTCTCGTCTTTCCTAACACTTACGTAACTTAGACGCATGCCGTAAGTGCCACCAATGCGTCTTCACACCTACGTTAACAAACTGACCGAGAAGCGTGCGTGTCATGGAAAAACCCAGACTATATGCCTCATTCCCGAGCGCTGCGTGAGTGTCATATCACACTTCACTCTGAGAGAAACGTTAGTGTCAGGTGAAAATGCTAGACGGTATGACACCTAGCCTGACGAAACGCCCGTGACATGAGAAAAGTACAGACGCCTGTCTGCTATCTCTGTCTGCCCAGACGAGTAATCACACGTTCTATCGTCCACTGACATCTAATGCAATAGAATGCATTTAAACGCTCTCTCTCTCTCTCTGACACGTTATGTCATAAATGCGTTTACCAGAATGGGAAAGAAAATATTTTTCGCAAACGAATGGATGCGAAAAATACAGGAAAACGCTAAAGAGTGATAATAAAAATAGAGGATACGGGTGAAAGAAAAAGAAGAGGATATAGGCAATTTAATGATCATAATACCTCTGTGACAGAGAGTGTACAAAGAAGAAGAAAAATCGAGAAATTTAACCTTCTCATTACTCGTATTCGTGACAGTGACTTCACCTGACTTACCTTAATCCATCAGTTCTGTACATTACCCTATTGAGGCTGATTGACATATTAACACGCAAAAGAGGGTTCAAGAATTCCGTCAAGATGCAGGAACAGGGCTCAGATTGTAGGCCTACATAGAGGTGTGACTTTTTGAATTTTGTTCCCGTGGTTTTTATTCTGTGACTTTTATTTTCCTACAATCAGATTTTCTGGTCATGAGCTTAACCACCTGCTTGTCGAAATGCTCCATGTCTCTGTATAATACTAATTCCTTATGTCTAAACTCTTATCAATAGACGTAGATTGTTTGCTAGGAAGCTTAGCAAAGCGGATATCGAAATTCTCCCTGTTTCTGTATAGTAATAATTACTTCTATCTAGGTTCTAATTTATAGGAGTAGATTTTGTGTTAAAGAGTTTATCAAACCGAATGATGGGCTTTTGCCAGCAATGTCTACAATACAAAGGCAACCTAAGTGGTTGAACAGCCAGATGTATAGAGGCGGTAAACAATATTTTAAAAATCTCTGCTTAAATGTTGTAAACAGCGTATGATTTGGCACATGCTGTTAATGGTTATCGAGCATCAATGATAGTTATTGAATACACATAAAGGCGTCCGTGTCTGCATTCAATTTTTGAGTTACTGAACACTAAGTAATAACACAGCTGATCATGGCGCCCAATTTCTTGTTGCTAGTTGTTCTTATTATTCTAACACATCGTACCAGAAAATGTCTGTTATCATTTCACGACTGTTGTAAATTTTGTTACCCAATGTGGAAACAATGCAACTAATTGTAATACAAACTGGTAGGGCTTATGCAAGGATTAATTCTAGGACCAACAACAAGCAAATGACTGGTGCCAGATTAATTGACACTGATGATAAATTAGACATAGAACCTTCTACTAGCTTGCAAGATCCGGAATCAGAAATTAAAGCAAATAATAATAAAATGTGAATGACAATTGAAAGAAGAAAGTTCGGCGCATTCAGGAATGAACTTCGATGGTTCTGAGAACTGAAATACGTTCACGACTTAAATGCTCAGATTTTCAACGTAGATCCGTCTGAGATATGGCACCACAGAAGTGAACTGCGAACCAGATTCTACAATTTATGATTTATGATATTTCCCCCATTTATTAAGTAGCTGAGATGTTCGAATGTGATATCAGATCTAGCGTGACTGAATAAACTCCCGTGAGCGTGCGTTGCAAACATAGCATTCACGCGCGAATGCATACAGCACAAAGCACCCGGCGCTTTAAACAGAGCGCTTTGACGTACAGTTTATCGGACTTGGCTACCGCGCCCTCTTTGTCAGAGAATCGGTTTGTATTTGGAATATTCTCTACCGATTAAGCAAATTGTATTCGATATTATTGTTCTGCCCCGCAAAACAATTTTTGCACAGAGATTGTGACGGTAATGGGGCGTAAAATAAGATTACATGGTCCGATTATTTTTAGTTTTTCGTAGGGACACCGATTGAGAGTGAACAAAAGGGCTGGACGTCCTTTATTTGAGAAGATTTAAGAATGTAATCAGTGACAGCCCTTCGTTAAGATATATGCAATCAGCAGACACAAAACTTCACGGAAAGAATAGCATGGAAGTATATTTAGTTAATTACTCCCCTGTCCTAGCATCTGCTATGGAGCCACCTTAATTATTTTATTGTAACCAGAACTTATGGATTAAGTCATTCTTTCTTCTGTTTTAATTTTTTACGAACTAGTTGCGTATATATGGACACATAATAACAATAGTCCCATAACAAGTAGGGGAGTGAAGTGTTAGAGAAGTCACTATACTAGGTATCAACTATATGAGGTGGGTGACTGTTTCTCTTCCTCGCTCTTTGTCTTCCTTACCTCAAGAGTCAGTTAATCATTTCTATCTCCATCTATCCCTTTCAGTCATTTCTGATTATGGGACTGTGCCCCCGAAACTATGTCTCGGTGGGCACGAGGTTGGGTGCTTCGATAAAGAGGTCCAGCTATTGCCCATGCAGCTTGCTCTGTTGGTGGGTTCCAGGGAACGGCGTAGCCGATACAGTCTGGCACCAGAACACACATATATGCATTCTATACCTCATGTCCTTATGTATGCTTTACCTCACGTCCTTACATTTTACAGCTGGGTAAACTGGAACGTGACGCTAGCAGGTGTCGAGAAGAAACCGATGAACTTTGGGTTTAAGCTACACATGACGTCATTATCATTCATCAGCATTTCCCTTTCCGCTCCTTATGGGGCATAGAGTCCTCATTGCGACTGCCCCCCTGTTGCGTGCTTTTTACATAGTGGGCAGTTTCTGGTCCTGCCAGTGTTAAAAGTCTACGCACCATTCTTGATTTAGTTATATTATTTGTGCGTTCGATTTATTCACGCACGGGCGTGCACAATGCAGAGTGTGAGTTGCTCTTTGCGCATGGGTTACCTAGTTTAGGATATATGACGTCAGGATCTTGTAAGGGCAAGTCGGACTTACGGTCCGTATGTTGATTTTTTTATTCTTTACAATTCTGTGGAAGAATTGTTAATGGAGGATGGTTGGTCTTCAGGTAGAAGCCAACATCCAGTTCGATACGTAAGTTTTTGAGCCCTCGTTTTTATGTCGATGGTTAAGTGAAGTGGCTACTCATCACTGGAGTCTAGCGGGAATCCATATTTGCTGGGTTTCTAGAATGGAACAGTGGAGATCTTAGCCTCACTTAGATCTATCGTAGTGGAAATTCCTACGAGCGAAGAATGTATTTGATCGTATTTTGAATATTATATTCCGTAATGCCAACGTCAAGGTCTTGGCATATTGCAGAGAGGTTAGCCAAAGGCAGTCTATAACCTATTTGTATTTTAATGTATAACTGCAAGGATCGTATCAACTGTGTAAAGTATTGTAATGAGGAAGTCTTGGATTAAGACAAGTTTTGAATGGAAACGTCATTCATCAGTATGAAGTTATTCACTATGTCAGATGTCCTTGAAGAAGGTCAACGGACATGGCCTTAACGTCCCGCAGACAGTAACATTTAGGGAACTCAAATCACTTGGGTAGAAAAGGACTTTGTTTGTAATGGATCTGCAGGGATCTATAAATATTATCAGAAAATGTACATTGTATCAGAGTATCACTACCATGCATAATTGTTGATCGTCCATATCAAACAATGTATCGTCTTGTTGAACGTCTCCTGTACCGCGTAAATAAATTATATGAACTTTTACCAACGAGTTGAGTACAGTCCAGTATTGGCCAATTTGCCTACCACTCGTTGGAGTTTGTTGACCAGCTCTTTTGTCATTTTCATTGAACATTCGCGTCACGATGCTAGTACCCTGGTACACCTACCACTAGCTAACCAGTAACCTGAAAAGAGCTCAACAGTTTTTGGCGGCTGCGTGTGGTTTGAAATCACTTTGTTTCAAGGAAGAGACCGTTCCCAACGTTGTTTCAAGATAATCGATTGTACGGAGAACACCATATTCTTCAACACGACCATGAAATCAAATAACGGTTACCAGAATGTCAAGGTCATCAGTGAAGCTGAGGATCAAGTTTTCAACAGTGAATGACTACATTGTTGGACCTCTTGTAGTACAACAAGGCTCAAACAAAAGCTCAAACGTACATCACTTGTATGCGGGGAAATTTTTTTTTACGGAACAAAAATCAGATAAGTGATAAGATACTGATGTTTTGTACTTTCCACCGTTTTACGTTGAGCTGTTCTTTCACTCAGATATATGTCCACTAATATGTTATTTATGTTTCATGTTCAATTTGTTTTATGTTTATCGTGGGAGGTTGGGCAGGTGAAATATGAAGGGTACATCCCAGGTTTATCTCAGGGCCTTCATATTTGTTCTTTAGGTTTATACTTGCAGACTTCCCATAGTGGAATGTTCCTACACCTGTGTGTAGAAGGATTTTAAGTCCACTGTGTCTGGTGGTCTGTGACACCTATCTGTTTAGCTGTAGTGTCAAGTTTTCAGTGTAGTTTTCGTAGTTATTTTTATTCGTACCTTGGTATTATGATGTATCTTGTTTGTATTATGCGTCCATTCTCACCTAACTATCGTTGAGTTTTTTACAAACCTATGTTTATACACTGTCTTGTCAATTGTCTTGTCACTTTACCATTCGCAGAGGTCATCGTAATTCTTTACATCCTATTTTAGTTTCACATTTTTATTTTATTTGATTTCTGCGATTGTTTTCACTTGTCCTTGATTATTTTGTCTTGTCGGTATTGTTTCTATTATCTATCACGTTGTTGCTTTCATAACATTTCATTGCATACATTACTTTATTGATTATTAATATATTTGACAATTATATGAGAATATTTACCGTTCTAGGACAGGAACGAAGGCCACTTAGTATAGTAACAAGGATATTAATCTACATTAATTAATTATCATTTTAGAAAGTAAGAGTATTGTGAATACTTATAAAGCATAATGTATTCACTAGATTATTTCATTAAACAAGCGAAAGCACTTCAGATGGCTCCTGATGAGGCAAAAGCATTCGCACTTTCAGAATATAGAAAAGCTCAAGAAATAGAAGCTGAACAGAGAAAATTGGAAGCTCAAAGATTAGAAGCTGAAAAATTGAGATTAGAAAATTTACAATTTGAAGCTGAGGAAAATGAGAAAAAAATGAAATTAGCCGCTGAATTAGAAGAGAAACGATTTCTGCGTGAGGCAGAACAGAAAAGATTGGAGGCTGAAGAAAAATTTAGAGTTGAAGCTGCAGAGAATGAGAGAAAAGCTGCAGAAAAAGAAAGGCTACTTAAAATTGAAATGGAAAAGAAGCAAAGAGATGCTGCAGAAAAAAGAAAGGCTACTTAAAATTGAAATGGAAAATAAGCAAAGAGATGCTGCAGAAAAAGAAAGGCTACTTAAAATTGAAATGGAAAATAAGCAAAGAGAAATGGAAAATAAGCAAAGAGAAATGGAAGAGCGGAAATTTATAGCTCAGGAAAATACAAAGAAATTTCAGCTTGAAGCTGAGGAAAATGAAAGGAAACGACAGCATGATCTGAAATTAGCAGAGGCAGAATATGATAGAATTAGATTAACTCAGGAAGCTAATTCTCAGAGAACTTTTGAAGGCCAATCTTCATTCAGACATGATAATTTTAAGGAATTTCACCTAAAATTACCTAAATTTAATCCCCCGTCTGACGACGTAATATTCTTTTTAGATAGATTTGAGGCCACTTGTAGATCTTATAATGTGGATAAAGCACTATATTGTACTTATTTATCCAGATTACTTACAGGGGATGCTTTGGCAGTTTATCATACTACTAGTACTAATGAAAAGAATGATTATGACGCTCTTAGAGCTGCTCTTCTTAGGAAATTCCAAGTGACGGAAAATGAATACAGATTGCGTTTTCGAACGTTGTTACCGCAATCAGGAAAGGACGTTAGTGATTTTCTTTCCCAAATACGGCTAACCTTGGAAAGATGGATCGAATTGTCCAAGATAGAAAAGTCGTATGAAGGTCTTTTCGATTTACTGCTGCGCGATAAGGTGCTATCGTCAGTGAATCCAGCATTTCTTGCATTTTTGCACGAACGGAAACCTTTGTCTATGAAAGATCTAGAAGAACATTCTAAAAATTTCTGCACTGCTCACCCATCCATCGATCTAAGTAATGCACAGATTAAAAGTGAATTGCCAGCTGCTTTTGCCATACAACAAAATGATTTTCCACGCCATCGTTCATTGAGTAACGACAGATACTTCAATAAGGGAAATAATGACAATTTCAACAATGGTAATTTTTATAAGGGGAAGCAATTTCAACAATCTGCTCCATTTAATAATTCTTGGAACCAATCTCATAGATCGCGAGATTTTGGTAACAATAATTTTAAATATAATCAAGAAAATTATAATAAACAAAACTGGCGATCAAAATCTCAGGTTCCACAAAATAGACAATGTTCTTGGAATAAATCGTTCAGCCAAAATCACAACATTAATTACAATAATTGGCGTACTCATCCAGATTTTAACTCAAGCAGAAATGGTAATTATAGCAATTTCAATGCCAATAATCAGAATCGATCGCGACGAAGAGATAGATCTTCGAGCAGACCTCGTCATCAGTCTAATGTTGCATTACTTGAGGCACAAACTAACAAAGATCAGGAAAAAAATGTTAATCCACATAATGCAATGTCTTGTATTGATCTTGAGCAGGTAAAGGCTTGTCAAGAATGCTCTACGCTATTCCAGCCCAAGGCGATCACGACGCTGAGATGCGGACACATATTGCCAAGTCTCCCAGCGGTCTGTACAGCCACTTCTGCGTCAGTTCACCAGGGGAAAGGATGCCTTAAATTTAATAGAGGCTATGTTAACTCTATTCCTTGTACTATTTTATTTGATTCAGGATGCAGCACAGTCGGTGTACGGAATTCGCTGATCGACCCTCGTTGTGCCACTGGCCATACTGTCAAGTGTGTCACCTTCGGCGGCACTGTGGAAACCTTTCCCACAGCTATTATTGATCTTAACACACCATTTTTTTCAGGGAAGATCCACGCATGCCTTCTTCAGAATCCAATTTGTGATGTCATCCTGGGTCGCATACATGGTATAACAGAGTGTACCCCTCAGCAAATTACTGCATGGGAAGAGCGAAATATTCAGGCTGCAAATGCAGTGGTGACCAGAGCGCAAGCTACTGTTATGTCGCATGATACACCTGCTGAACCTACAGTTCATACCACTTGTGATGACGATGCTCCTATTTCACGGGAGTTGTTTGCGACGTTACAAAAGAATGATGATTCTTTAAAAAAAAATTTTCAGTATGTGAACAAAAAGACTACCAGCAACAAACTTGCAAAATCTAGACATGACTTTATTCTTAAAAATGGGATTTTAGTTAGATTGATACGGGAAAAGGATTTATCCTTATGTTCTCAGATTCTAGTCCCGTCTTCTATGAGATCTAGGATATTGCGACATGCTCACGACTCGCAATGCGCAGGCCATATGGGTTTTTCGCGTACCAAATCCAGAGTGCTTTCTGCATTCTACTGGCCTGGCGTTCATAGAGATGTTACTCTCTATTGTCGTTCATGTTTGATATGTCAGGAGGTTAAAGTACGGGGTCCATTTCATGCGGCTCCTATTCAAGCTGCGGACCTCCCGATTAGACCATTTGACAAAATGGCTATTGACATCATTGGTCCGATGCTACCATCTGCCAGAGGGCATACGCATATCCTTACTTGCATTGATATGTGTACTCGTTGGCCTGAGGCCATCCCTCTGAAGAACACTTCATCTGCCAGTGTAGCAGAGGCGTTGATGTTGATCTTCTCACGCATAGGTTTTCCGCGGAAGATCTTATCGGATCATGGTGTCCAGTTCATTTCTGAATCCATGTCGCAAGTTATGAAGACATTAGGTATAGACAGATCTCTTTGTTCAATTTACCATGCCATGTCCAATGGGTTAATTGAGCGTAAAATAGGACACTCAAGCAGTTGTTGGGTAAGATGACTCAAGATCACCCTCAGGATTGGGACCGGGTCCTACCCGCTGCTCTCTTTGCGTATCGCGAAGTGCAAAATCAAGCCACAGGTTTTTCTCCATTCCAGCTTGTTTTTGGCATGCAACCACGAGGACCGATGTCGTTAATCCACGACTTATTGGTTGAAGAGAATATTGAAGAGGAAACTCAATCCTCTTATGAATATGTGATCTCTTTGAGAAAGAGAATCATAGATGCTTGTAGACTAGCTACTGCATCATCCGAACAAGCCAAAGAAAAAGCTCGTCTATTTGCAAACAAGTATAGACGTCTTCGCCAGCTTCTCCCTGGTGACGAAGCTTTTGTCTTACTACCGGCTCATAACAATCGTCTATTAATTACTTGGAGAGGTCCTTTCAGGATCATCTCAAGAATATCCGATGTCGACTACATCGTTGATATTAATGGTAAACATAAAACCTTCCACATTAACATGTTGAAGGAGTATTACTCACGTCCTGATTATCTACAGTCAGTATTCCAAGCAACTGACGATCCTACACCTCCTATTCAACACTACTCTAGTTTGTCAGTCATCCAAGAAGAAGAATCTTCTTTCGATGATGTACAACTGCCAATACCAGTTGTACCACTTCATTCCATTGAGAATTGGAATGATGTTACTATCTCATCTACTCTTTCAGCTGATCAACGTCAGCAAGTCTCTAATATTCTACACTCGTATGAGGATGTCCTCACTGACATCCCAGGTCATACGTCAGTTATCCAACATGATATTGTTCTGACTGACGATACGCCTATTCGAGTTCGCCCATATCCTATCCCTTTACACTTTCGTGATAAGGTTGATAAGGAATTGGATGAGATACTTCAATTAAATATAATTGAACCATCTTCATCACCATACTCTTCATCTATGGTGATTATTAGGAAGAAAGACAACAATATACGTCTTTGCGTAGAATACAGGAAATTAAACAAAGTTACAAAATTCGATGCGGAACCTTTACCTATCTTAGAAGACTTATTGGTGAAATTAGCTCATTCGACATTCTTTTCGAAATTTGACCTCTCTAAGGGCTACTGGCAAGTGCCACTCACACCTAAGGCAAAGCCATTCACCGCTTTCTCGACACCACGGGGCCTATTCCAATGGAATTTTATGCCATTTGGATTAGTAAATGCGCCAGCTACCTTTGTACGCATGATGCGCCGCGTACTGTCTCATCGTCCCGATGTCATTACTTACATAGATGACATCTGCCTTTTTAGTAACTCATGGGATGAACATATTCAGGGATTAAAAGCTTTACTTTCTACTTTACGGGATTATCACTTAACAGCGAAACCTTCAAAGGCATTTGTCGGTTTTCATGATATCTCTTTTCTGGGTCATCGTATAGGTCATGGTTTGATGTATACAGAGGACAGTAATGTCTCTAAGATTTTAAACATCTCAGCACCTAAGACAAAAAAACAAGTCAGATCTCTTTTAGGACTAATACAGTTCTATTCTAAGTTCATTCCTCATTTGTCTACTATAACTGCTCCTTTTTCTTCTTTGCCGAGAAAAGGGACAGCTAACGTGATACACTGGTCTAACGAACATCAAATCGCGTTAGATTCTATAAAAAAATTTTTTTCAAATGCTCCTTTTGATGCAAGAATATACAGGCACCTTGTTTCCAGTCATGTGCGTTTCGAGAAAATTGACGACGAGCCATATGAAATACTCCGTCCTCGACAAGGAATTACTTGCTTTAGTGTGGTCAATCACAAAACTGGAACGCTATTTATTGGGCTCACACTTTGTAGTGGAAACTGACCAAAAAGCTCTCACAGCACTGAACACTAAGGACGTTAAATCTTCAAAGTCCACTGTTATAGTTGAAAAAAGGGCTAACTATACAATGGTGATAAATTATATCCCAGGGTCTAATTGATAAAGTTCTGTTGATGTATATTTGGTAAAGTATCTCTCTGTTGAAGTGATTAGACTGTTGTAGGACATGCGCCCACACAGAGCAGATGATAAATAGGTTAGCTCTGTATTGTCCCTGTGTATACAGTCTGTAGTGAGTGGTATGAAGGGTACAGTCACTCACCCTGTACTGTCAAGCATAGATCAACGAATCAGACTAGTGTTCATTTCCAATTGACAGCACATCATTTATTTACACAGCAACATCAATCCGATACGATACACTACACAGGTACAACAGGATACACAAAAATCAATAATAATCAATTGCGCAGAACGTTACAGCTGTTCAGTATGATGTAAACCCCGTTTACATCTCAGTTCTAATGTTACATCAGTAAATTCACCAGAACGACTGCTGACACTGCAGTTACAAAACGCCACCCAGGCTTAGATCTATATATATTCGCAGTTCTAATGTTCCACCAGAACGACTGCTGACACTGCAGTTACAAAACGCCACCCAGGCTTAGATCTATATATATTCGCAGTTCTAATGTTCCACCAGAACGACTGCTGACACTGCAGTTACAAAACGCCACCCAGGCTTAGATCTATAGATACTCAAAAGACTGTCCTCTCTGTAGTCTAAAAAGTAATCTGGCCTACACAACTCCTGGCCTTATAATCTCTTCAATAACTCTGATATCTGTTCATGGATCCTGAAATCTATATATACTCAAAAGACTGTCCGCTCTGTAGTCTATAAGTAATCTGGCCTACACAACTCCTGGCCTTATAATCTCTTCAATAACTCTCCCTCCATAAGGAACAATGGCCTTACTATCTCCTAGCGCCGTTCCTGCACAATAGAAATCTATCAGGGAGGTAAATATGATCCAAAACATCGGCCTGTATACACCAAGGCCTCAGAACATGTCCTTAACATAAAGTACACCTTATTCTTCCCTTATCACATCTTATCTGCAGATTTATCACATCTTATCTGCAGATAAACACACCTAAATAGGCAAGTACTAGTACACCTCGAAAAAATGGCCAAATATCGTTCCCTTACACTACCCTTGGGAACACACACAAGATACAGGGCTGACTCCAGTCAACCGCCCAACTTAGACTGCCACGGGATGACACATCTCCCGCACAAACAGACACCGGACTCGGCTGTTCACGGACTCCCCGTGAGCTATTCACAGCCGGCCGAAACCAGTACAGAATAACTACATGACCAGCGCTCACACGCTTTCTGTACACTCTGTTTTCTAACATATAAATGTTTAAACAACTCACAATTAAACCAGCTAACAAGTGCGACAACCCTGAATTCACACTGTATAATCAGTATAGTACGTATCATTCCCCTTTGACCTTAACAGTTACCACCCGGTCCGGAGAAAAAAATGATTTATCATTTTTTTGAAAAAAACTACATCACCGACAAATGAGGGGTCGGCTAAGCTCTAATATATGCTTACAACAATAGCCTTATGATAAGGTCAAAATAATACATCGCCAAATAATAAAGCAAGTGTACAATAAACAAATTACCCATAATAATCTGCTAAATACACCGAAATAATCATTTACAAACAAAGTTAGGTATTATTACTGTAGACCAAACATGACACAATAAATAGAAAGTAAAGTCAAGATCAAACAAAAGAAGCATGATCAGCACAGAAAATCAACAAAGAAATCGAAATAGGAAGAAAGATCCATAATACCTAATAGTAATAATTGAGCTAATCAATTCCTGCATGAAATACATAGAACTGTCACTAATAATTACATATACTAATCCATATTACAATACGTAAGAATACAAAGTATGGAAGTATAAGAAGTGTAAGAAGTAAACGTATACAAATAGTATCAAGTAACATTCAGATGAAACATGGAAGCATAACCCAAGTATAGACCGCTTCCAAAGAAATGGAGTGAAACGAAGAATCATCCGAAAAGGCAGAAGGAAATACAAAATAATGAATGCATAGAAAAACGACAACAATACATCCCAACAACAATCCAAGTAACTAACGCATAATAAATAATTTAGTCAAATTACAAAACTTATTCATAACTAAAATGATTTATCACAGGTATCACACAAAAAAAGTGCGATATATAAAAATTATCACAATCTCAAAACAAAAAAAATATTATTATCAACATATATTATTACACCTTATTAAGCGCCTTGGCGCAGAAAAAAATATAACAATGTCAAAGAAAAATACATTTCCCTAAAAAATTACAATACAAAAAAGTTTCTTAAAGCTAAGTTAAATAAAAAATAGTATGTTAATTTTTTCTAGATTAAATCTATAACTAATATACCAAAATGAAATCATCTTTAACCAAATGAATGACATCTAACAAAAAAGAATTCCAATTCTTAAGTAGACTCATAATAAACACATACTAGTTTAAACAGAATTCAGCATAAAAAAGCACATGGCAAAAAAAAAATACCAGAAATCAATGTTTCAAAATATGTTTACAAATACAAATACAAAAACATAAATAACACATACAAGTTTAGTTTCAAAATTACATTTCACAACACAATAGTTACTGCATATAACCTCTGTATATGGTAATATATTAATTAGACATAGCACCAGAATAAAAGAAAAAAAAAAAAATTAATGAATAACAAGACTCTCTGAAACAACTAACGCATATTCGTTGCTAATGAGTTTGTGCATAGGGCTGGCAATCTCATCAAATCCAAAATTTTCCTAAGAACCAACGCTGCAAAACATATCAATGTTTGATGAATCAACTATCATTGCTTCAACTTCACAACGTAGCACCTATGGTCATACATAATATGGTCTAAGTGGAATAGTCTTCCGACTAGCGTATGAAAATATCATAAATCCACAATCCCATTACAAAAACTAAAGATAAGTCACTACAAAGTGATATGTCATAATTTCATTGCAATCATAACACATGCAATGTTTATTAACAAAACAATCATGTAAATAATGACAGAGTCATAACAGTGCATACATATGAACATACACAATACCTAAGACATTATGTAATGTAAGTTACTATACAATACAGTAATTCATTAACCAAAAAATAAATTAAGTGTAAAAAACACTATAGCAATCTTAAACTAACTCCTAAAAAAAACAAACAACAAAAAAATAAATAGGTCACAAATCCGCGGTCCTCGATAGCATTCTGTAAAACCGCACGGGGCGATGTCATACAACACCGGGTCAACAGGCTGGCTGGGTTGCGCTTGACTAGACACCTGGTCACAGGTTGACCCACATTCCTCTCACAGTAAAAAATAACTTCGGTGCGAAGATTCTTAACAAGCCGAATACTGTGGGAAAATATAAATGAAAATGTCTATTTCAATCAACTTGTGAGATTTATTGAAGTAAAACAGAAAATTAGTCTTACATTTACCCAAACGTGTGGCAGTGAAAACGTCTGGTTTCTATATGATGCCATCATTTCCTCGTCACACAGCAGATAACACAGAAGGATAAGACATCCTGACAGAAATGAAGGTCATCACAACAGTAGGCTGAAATAAAATCCTACTTACACAACAAGATATTCTCTCGAACTCAAAATGCATAACAAGCAGTAGTATTTGAAACAATACCCTTACTGTTACCTTGTTTATAACCAAGTTTGTTCTTTTGTTGTGCAACATTACTATGATTAGTATTTCTACTTCTATAAAAATATCTAACCGATGGATTTTGTTGTGTTCTAGAATCATCGTTATAAGGCTGATAACCTTTATTGTAGTTATTTCTTTCACCAAAACTGTTTTTATTCTCCTTTGTAACAATATTCTTACTAAATTGATCAGTACCAGTGATAACAAAATTCTTATGGTTATCAACATGTTGAGTTTTATTTTGGGTACAAGTCTTACTAATAGCTTTGTCCCTTATTATCTGTTTATCAGTATTTCCATAATCAGAATAATGGTTGGTCTTTTTAGATCTGCCTTGAAATTTATCTCCATTTTTTTTTGCAATCTATAGAACTGACTGTTATAGCAGAATTATCTTTGCTGGCCTGACGCCACGAGTCAGTAATGTTACCAGAAGTAGTACGTGGGAAATTGTATTTGCCACGTAGTGATCTCCGTCCATCATGTTCGACTTTCGTCTCAGCTTGTGTAAAGGGCTGGCTTCTTGCTTGTTTTATTTGGTGATAAACATTCTGTCTACCTTTGTCAACATTGACAGTAGACAAACCCTTAATACCTAAAACCACATCTACCAAACCATAAACTCTATTTCTCAGATCACTAATCTCAGCATTTCTAAGTGAGATGTCTTCAGTTTGTTTCTTAATTAAGTTATTAGATGTTAAAACCTTACTCTTCTCCTCCATGAGTAATTTCTCAATATCAGTCATTTCCTCTTTCTTAAACGACAACTCCTTTACTCTCTTTTCTACATCCTTTTCTTTATTAGTCCTCAACTGCTCCAAGTCCACCTTAAGTTCCTCAGTGTCACTATCATGGCTATTTACTAGCTCATTAACCTTCTCCGGAACTATAACATTCTTCTCCTCAAGTTTATCAAAACAAACATCATGAAGCATCTCTATGTATAATTTTTCTCGCTCATTGGTCTCCACTTTCAACTTGTTGTACATCTGTTTATTTTCTTGGATTTCTTGAGTGAGATTTCTAACTACGCCCTGCTTATTCTTTATCTGAACTTCCAAGTCTTTTACTCTAATGCACGCAGAGTCTAATGCTGTTTTTACACTAGCAAGCTCCAAGTTTGATTTCTGTAACTCACTTGTGAGCCTAGACACTGTTTCTTGAAGTTTATTCTTTTCAGCACTATCCTGTAAAAACTTATCTCTTTCCTGTAGAGAACTCTGTTTGTTTACTCTTGTTTGTTTCTCATTCTTCAATTCCCTTTTTTGCACGTCAGAAACACCGTTGTGGATTATTTTAGATATACCTTGCACAATCTGTCTGTGTTCAACCTTCCTATACTGATACACAAACACACGAAGGTGCTGTATCAACTCCACCAAATCTTTAGCCATTATCAAATTATGATCAAACCGAAAATTATCTTCAGCAAACAACTCTAAGGATCTAGACGCATTCATCAAAAAAATCGTCCAACACCCATGCTTCAAGTCGTGAGCCTCTCAATCGTTCATTATCCCTACCATCTACTAATGCAAACCTCAACATAGGCCTCATATCGCCTGGATTAATGTCACAATCCATGGTGATTCAATCGTTGAATGTACTATATTTTTAGATCACTTATAATTCTAATAAGTTTATGTTACATAGCAATCAATCAATTATGCACTAAATCCTATATTAACCAGTTAATATAATTCATAATGAGCAATATGAGAAGACTTGATAGCATACATACATAAACACAGTTTCCACAACAACGAACACCACTTATCTTGCAAATAGCAAAAACGTCCTTCTTTTCCCGTTACAATCGATGGGCATCAGATGACACACCACAAGCAGACTCCCATGTCAACTCTCACTCCACCTTGACACAGCATGCTATGTTGTCGTAGACAGCACAGGAAACTGGAAATAGTATGCCATGTGATCGTACACAGCACAGGAAACTGGAAACAGTATGCTATGATCGTACACAGCACAGGAAACTGGAAACAGTGCAAGTTACCCACTTGTTCCCTCTGTCGTCGCGAAGGTACACTGTCTGTCACTCTTGTTGGAAAGAGTTACGTGATATTTCGAACTTGCATATAAAACTGGAACATACTGCAATTCTCATAATGCAGATATCGCTGATGATGACGAATCAGGACAGGTCGCCATAACCATGTCAAAGTTTACTTGAAAATTTCCCTCCGAAACGTAGAACTGGAAACGTTGCGGAAATGTCATATGGAGGCATGTAAACACAAGACGCATCATCGTGTCACCGATTACAGGTCATGAGTGACACACCACTGTCTGTGTATAGTAGAGGCGTTGCCGATTACAGGTCACGATCGACACAAAAACTGTAGAAGATTCGCCTTTGTTTCTTAACAATGTAGAAGTAAGAAAAGGTGTTCTAAATCCAAGCCACGCCCACAGCTACCGTGGCCAATGCGAGAACTTCTTAGTACTTTACGCCACACACAGGGCACACTCTTAAACAGGTCAAAGTTCCGTAGAAACAATCTTACAACGCGAAGTCATGGGTCTAACGCCCGTAAGGTTGGCCCACCAAATGTTATCGTCGAAAACCTTGATAACATTCAAATGGCCACCAAATGTTATAGTCGATTGTTAACAAATGGTGGTACATTATTATTCCTGGGTCTAATTGATAAAGTTCTGTTGATGTATATTTGGTAAAGTATCTCTCTGTTGAAGTGATTAGACTGTTGTAGGACATGCGCCCACACAGAGCAGATGATAAATAGGTTAGCTCTGTATTGTCCCTGTGTATACAGTCTGTAGTGAGTGGTATGAAGGGTACAGTCACTCACCCTGTACTGTCAAGCATAGATCAACGAATCAGACTAGTGTTCATTTCCAATTGACAGCACATCATTTATTTACACAGCAACATCAATCCGATACGATACACTACACAGGTACAACAGGATACACAAAAATCAATAATAATCAATTGCGCAGAACGTTACAGCTGTTCAGTATGATGTAAACCCCGTTTACATCTCAGTTCTAATGTTACATCAGTAAATTCACCAGAACGACTGCTGACACTGCAGTTACAACACGCCACCCAGGCTTAGATCTATATATATTCGCAGTTCTAATGTTCCACCAGAAGACTGCTGACACTGCAGTTACAAAACGCCACCCAGGCTTAGATCTATATATATTCGCAGTTCTAATGTTCCACCAGAACGACTGCTGACACTGCAGTTACAAAACGCCACCCAGGCTTAGATCTATAGATACTCAAAAGACTGTCCTCTCTGTAGTCTATAAGTAATCTGGCCTACACAACTCCTGGCCTTATAATCTCTTCAATAACTCTGATATCTGTTCATGGATCCTGAAATCTATATATACTCAAAAGACTGTCCGCTCTGTAGTCTATAATTAATCTGGCCTACACAACTCCTGGCCTTATAATCTCTTCAATAACTCTCCCTCCATAAGGAACAATGGCCTTACTATCTCCTAGCGCCGTTCCTGCACAATAGAAATCTATCAGGGAGGTAAATATGATCCAAAACATCGGCCTGTATACACCAAGGCCTCAGAACATGTCCTTAACATAAAGTACACCTTATTCTTCCCTTATCACATCTTATCTGCAGAGTTATCACATCTTATCTGCAGATAAACACACCTAAATAGGCAAGTACTAGTACACCTCGAAAAAATGGCCAAACATCGTTCCCTTACACTACCCTTGGGAACACACACAAGATACAGGGCTGACTCCAGTCAACCGCCCAACTTAGACTGCCACGGGATGACACATCTCCCGCACAAACAGACACCGGACTCGGCTGTTCACGGACTCCCCGTGAGCTATTCACAGCCGGCCGAAACCAGTACAGAATAACTACATGACCAGCGCTCACACGCTTTCTGTACACTCTGTTTTCTAACATATAAATGTTTAAACAACTCACAATTAAACCAGCTAACAAGTGCGACAACCCTGAATTCACACTGTATAATCAGTATAGTACGTATCATTCCCCTTTGACCTTAACATCCACAAGATACGCGGTAGCTCTCCAGCCATATAGCTTTGAAATTCGTTCAATTCCTGGAGTGAAAAATGTGTTTGCTGACTGTTTGTCAAGATGCCCAAGCGAACTTGTCGAACTTAAACCACTTCCAGATGCTGGAACGTCCTCACAGATAATCGGACAGATATAATATGAGGAACTTTGTACGGTATTATTTGTTGAACCTCTATACATACTTTGTATTGAACTGAATTATTCGGACCAGCATAAGTTCCAGGATATACTTAATTTTTGGGATTATAACATAACTTTTTGTGTAGTAACATTTTATTAGTATGGAAACATTGTTAATAGTGATACATAGATAGTCAGTATTCTTATGGAACATATGATACTACATATTGTGTTAGAGAATATCTTTTCTTCGTGAATGGAACAGTAAGAACATATTCTCGTCGAGTATTAACTAGTCTTGATGGAACAGTAACACTGAGTAAAATTGCAATTACTTAAATAAATTAGTAAGTAGTGATTTATTTGTAATTAAGAACTATATTAATTAGAAGGAATCAATTTAAGCTACTTAAGTAATTGTAGAGTGCACATTAACTAACTTTAATAGTTGTAAGTGTCTCTTTGTACTTATATTTACTTCTCACGGTACATAATCTTTCAATTTTTAGATAACTTGTCCACCTTACTAATGTTAGAAACATTAGGGTGTTGCTTTCTTGACGTGTTTAATTATGCTTTGTTTCACTTTGCATGTTTTATTTTCATTTTTCTGTTTTTTTTATTCCCTTGTCATTGATTACCATCATCGTTGTTTTTCATTTTCATTGGAAATCATATGTTTCTGGTTTTTTGAAAATTGAGTTGAATGTTTTTATCATCCTTTTTGTTCTCTTTTCCAACTTTCTTTTACTTTGAATTTCACCACATCGTTCCAAAGTAGGTCGATTGTGGATGTGTGCTTTAATGCATACTTTCATTTAGTTATATTGATTTCCATTTAATATTCTTTTTCTTAATATTGTATAACAGTATGACTTTGATTTATGTTCATAGATGTCGATGTAGTTTTGACTCACCTCTCTTGGGTACTTAGTTAAAAAAAATTAAAAGAATTAATTTTTTTTAAGGACCTGTCATAAGGAAGCTGTTGCGTGCTTTTTACATAGTGGGCAGTCTCTGGTCCTGCCAGTGTTAAAAGTCTACGCACCATTCTTGATTTAGTTATATTATTTGTGCGTTCGATTTATTCACGCACGGGCGTGCACAATGCAGAGTGTGAGTTGCTCTTTGCGCACGGGTTACCTAGTTTAGGATATATGACGTCAGGATCTTGTAAGGGCAAGTCGGACTTACTGTCCGTATGTTGATTTTTTTATTCTTTACAATTCTGTGGAAGAATTGTTAATGGAGGATGGTTGGTCTTCAGGTAGAAGCCAACATCCAGTTCGATACGTAAGTTTTTGAGCCCTCGTTTTTATGTCGATGGTTAAGTGAAGTGGCTACTCATCACTGGAGTCTAGCGGGAATCCATATTTGCTGGGTTTCTAGAATGGAACAGTGGAGATCTTAGCCTCACTTAGATCTATCGTAGTGGAAATTCCTACGAGCGAAGAATGTATTTGATCGTATTTTGAATATTATATTCCGTAATGCCAACGTCAAGGTCTTGGCATATTGCAGAGAGGTTAGCCAAAGGCAGTCTATAACCTATTTGTATTTTAATGTATAACTGCAAGGATCGTATCAACTGTGTAAAGTATTGTAATGAGGAAGTCTTGGATTAAGACAAGTTTTGAATGGAAACGTCATTCATCAGTATGAAGTTATACACTATGTCAGATGTCCTTGAAGAAGGTCAACGGACATGGCCTTAACGTCCCGCAGACAGTAACATTTAGGGAACTCAAATCACTTGGGTAGAAAAGGACTTTGTTTGTAATGGATCTGCAGGGATCTATAAATATTATCAGAAAATGTACATTGTATCAGAGTATCACTACCATGCATAATTGTTGATCGTCCACATCAAACAATGTATCGTCTTGTTGAACGTCTCCTGTACCACGTAAATAAATTATATGAACTTTTACCAACGAGTTGAGTACAGTCCAGTATTGGCCAATTTGCCTACCACTCGTTGGAGTTTGTTGACCAGCTCTTTTGTCATTTTCATTGAACATTCGCGTCACGATGCTAGTACCCTGGTACACCTACCACTAGCTAACCAGTAACCTGAAAAGAGCTCAACACCCCCCTAATAGGAAGCTCGCACCAAAGCATGCATGTGCTCGTGCAGTGATAGTTTCTGTTACATATTTTTACCTGACGAGTTTGCCAGCCCCATTACACGGCCACATTTTAGTTGTCTCTTACGACATACCTTGTACTGTAGAAGCAGAAGTCATAATCTTTCTTTGTCTCTTCAGAGACACCCCGGGGCAAGTTGAACACGACATGCCTCACCAAAATGAGGGAAACTATATTTTTGTGTTCAAGTAGGCCTCCATACTTTGGCGCGTGAGTCAGGGTAAGAGTGAAGTAGCGGCTGAAGCATCAGGACAAATGTCTTCGTCATCAACAGTAACAGCATCAACAATGATCATCTCACGTAGAACAATTTTCAAAACAAGTTTTGTATTGACAAAATAAGTAGGTCTTCATGAGTTATGGACGTCCGATTGACAGATTTGTTAGAGCGCTGGTCTGTCGTGGCAAAGGTCCCGGGTTCGATTCACAGTATCGACACGTTCCAGTCTACCCAGCTGTAAATAGGTACCTGACTTTGCTCTTGAGTTAGGGAAAGAAAAGACAACGAGGAAGAGAACTGGTCGCCTCACTCCTCGATGCTGGACATAGTATATGGAAGTCTCTAACATTCATTCGCCTACGGCAGTATCTGCTATGGGACTCCTTGTTACATGAGGTATGAATTTTATAATACTGAATTGTATTCTCCTGGTCTCAGGGAAACGTGAAACCGGGAAAATACAATCCATTATTATAACATTCGTGATTAATTCATCATTCTCGGAAAACTTGTCCAGTGTAGTTCTCTGATGAAACAAAGAAAGAAATAGGAATACTGCTTCCTCGGGCATGTCGTAAAAATGAGGTTGCCCATGGGGATGGCAACCTTATGACGTGAAACTAATTGCTACAAAAACACATTTCCTTGTCCATGGAAGTAAGACAGAGAGTTCTTCAGTGCTATATAAAACCAATCCTGGCATACGGAAACACTAGAGGCCACAGAGATGTGGTGTTATAGAAGAATGTTAAAAATACCATCAATCAATCAATACCCTTTAGCTCCCCGAGGAGCATAGGCCTTCAACAAACACATGCCAAGTCTTCCTGTCCTGTGCCATCCGCTCAAGTTCTTTCCATGTTTTCCTCATCATTGTCACCCCTGTATCCAGTTCTCTTCTCCATGTGTTTTTGGTCTACCTCTGCCTCTCTTTCCCTGTGGATTCCAGAACAAGGACTGCCTTGTAATGCTATCAACAGGTTTCCTCAATGTGTGTCCTATCCATCGCCAGCGTCTTCTTATCAACTCTTGTTCCACTGGCACTTGTCTGGTTCTTGTCATCAATTCCACATTTGTGACTTTGTCATCCATTTCAGTCCTTCTATTCTACGCAAGCACCCGTTTATAAAAGTCTGTAGCTTTTTGGTTGTTGTTTTTGTTGTTCTCCATGCCTCAGAGCCATACAATAGGACTGACTTGACATTTGAGTTGAAGATTCTTATTTTCGTGTTGGACTTGATTTCTCTTGTTCTCCATATGTTTCCCAATGCAATGAAAGCTCCTCTTGCTTTTTGTATTCTTATTTTTCTTTCTTTATATCATGGACCGCTAAAAAGTAATGAAGATGTCATGAAAGAGGCCAATGCGTAAATGAGGCTTATTCCTCAGGTTAGAAGGAAACAATCAACTTTCTTTAGGCATGTTATTCTTCTTCCTCTTCTTCCTCGTTCGCCCTGAAAAGGACGGTGGTTGCGTTGTGTCTGTTTACACCTAAGCTGTGATATCTGCACCTTTCGGTCGACACATCCGACTTCAACACGGCATTCTTTAGGGACCGGGTTTGCCTTCCCATTGCGATCCGCACTCGCTCAGCCAGACTGCACTGCTGCAGACTGTTTCCAGGACCACCACGTGGAGGTGGAGTGCGGTCTTGACCAGCTCTGGTTCGCTGGTCCTAATGCAAGCAGTACAGCTATGAGTCGCTGACTGCATTCACTATTGCTGCATCTTGGGGTCCCAGGCATGTTATGAGAAGGAAGTATATCGTGACAACAGGAAAGACAGAAGGTAAAAGATATATCGGACGACAAAAAGAGACAATTCGGGACAGTTTTCATCGCATGGTAAATAGTCAACAACAGAATTAATCAATAGTACTGTGAACAGGAAGTTGTGGAGGGACATGGTCGCCTACGCTACCAGGCGTGGTACTTAAAGAAGAAGAAGACAAAAAGCAACTGCTGTAAGAGCAAATCAGTGTTTAGGTGCAGGCTTCCAGCAGAGCTGACCAGCTTGTCACGGAATTGCCTCCCCTGCTTTGCAGTAGTGGTCCAACAGTGGCCAAAACTCAAGAGTATCTAATATGGGTCTTCAAAGGTGTCTACCTTCGCACAAGATTACTCTTGGCAGAGTTGTAGATAGAAGGATAATGATGCTTCTATCTCAAGGGAGTATTCATAAGATATTTCAGAAGTCAAGAACAATGCTGCGTTGGGCAGGGCAATTGTTAACTTATATCTGATCCGCCGCCTTTTATGAAGAATTAAGCAATTATTAATTTCAGCTCGTTCAAGCCCCCACCCTGATTTACTCAGTGGAATTCTTCTTATTATGGTATAGCTCTGTTTAGAGTGTATTTAGTAAATTGACTGAGACAAACATGCAGTACATTCAAAATGATTAAATCGACGTTAAATTTGTATATTTACAAATAACAAATTTAATAATCAACTAAGTTTTAACAGTTTAAAAAAATTGAATAATCTTTAACAGAAAATACTCATCATCGTGTGATGGTAGGGTGTTTTATGTAAGAAGTCACTTGGCAGCTTTTAGTTTGACTTAGCTGCAAATTGTAGTTTCTGCTCCCGCTGGGTTTTTGGATTATGTGCAGATAGGTCACTGGAGTTCTCGTGTCTCTGGTTACGTTTAAATGCGCAGCACGTTCCAAGTAAGATCAGGGAGTAACTGCAAAGCTGGTCCCACGTCTCTAAGACCCTCTGATGATGGTGTATAGCTAGACGTCAGGCCACTTCTACCCTCGCTTTGTTCCAGAGATTAGTACCCTCAGCTGGTACCACCAACTAGTATAGTAAAATAATAGAAATAAATACTCTCTGAGTATTGAGTTTCCCGACACATAATTATGTGTCCCCGTCTTCCTATTCCACCATCCTATCTATCTCAAACTTTACCTTCGATGAGAATTAAACGTAATCCCTCGAGAGAAAGCTTTCTTTACATTTAAACTGAATAGCGTTATATTTACTTTACATTTAAATGAAAATTTAATAGTATAGACAGAATAAGTTTTTATTTACATCTGCAGTGGTTGAAAAATGTTCAACATATAGATTGAATATGTTTTCATTTACATCTACCCTGGTTGAAAAATGTTCACAATATAGATTGAATATTTTTTCATTTACATCTGCACTGGTTGAAAAGCTGGAAACTTTCATTAATTTTAAAGTGCATATGTTTACATAGACATTTACACTGGTTTGAAAATGAAATAGTATAATTAGAATGTACATCATTTCTTTCATCTTTCCCTCCCTGCTCCATATAGAACGTGGGACTACCTATGCTTTTTAATTCTCTTTAAGAAACTAACGATAAAGCAGTCGCCAGCCCTTGCAGTGGTGGTTCATGAAATCATCATTCTATATGCTGAGGTTGCTAGCCTCAAATGGCTTGGACATCCACTTGCAATTTTCACATATTAATTTATACATGGCAATATATCCATATTAGTTCACATGTTAGTAACGAAAAATATAGAATGTAAAATGTATAACTAACGCCAATCTTGGCTCACAGACTGTTTTGCTCAGAGAAATAAAGGCACTGGAATAGGCCTCTTACATGTGTTCTTAGGGATCGTTACTTTAACAATAAATCCCCACTTTGACTCCGTGTTTCAGTTTCCTCAGATTCCGGTTTTCATTGTTAAAATAGTAGAGTTTTCTATTGTCAAGATCCTCAAACAAAGTCCGGTCTTGATAATGGAAATCTGATTTTCACTCTGGCAGGTCTGGTTGTCGTCTTGGCAAGCGATTCTCACAGTGAACTAGACTTGCAAAAAATGTCAGATTATATTGTAGGTTTTCTGCCCCGCTTTTCCGGCTGTTTGGACAAACGCCCAATCGACGCAATTGTTATTCGCGCCTCAAAGTATCAGCCAATCTTATTTGAACGTTTAAATGTATGGCAACGTTATGATGAAATATTTTGCATGACTCACCTAGTGCAAAATTTCAAACGTTACTTTTCGAAAATTGGGCTGCAAACATCCGATTATTACTTGGTCAAGTTACGTCTCTCACACTTCAATATGTCCTCTCAGATTGGGATATTATCTGACTTGCCTATCCCACGTAATTCAACCGTCGTTATCAGACTATGACTCGGCACAATTCGGCCGTCTTGTCTGGACATTTCGTGGTTTATCCGCACCTCCAATATGCAAGTCTATTATTCTGTAGAATTGTAAAGGATTACTCCCATCTTGTGCAAACACCGTCTTTAGCCTTTCACCTGGGATCAAATGTAAAACCGTCACGTTTTTGTGACCCAATTAGTCCCTCGGGGATGGACCGGCGAATTGAAGTGAATTCTTCTTCCTCGTCCCCGTTCGCCCTGAAAAGGACGTTGGTTGCGTTGTGTCTCTTTACGCCGGAGCTGCGATATCTGCGCCTTTCGGCCGACACATCCGACTTCAGCACGGCATTTTTTGGGACCGGGTTTGCCTTCCCTCTTCGATCCCTACTCTCGCAGCCAGATTGCAGTGATGCAGACTGTTTCCAGGACCACCACGTGGAGGTGGAGTAGGGTCTTGGTCAGCTCTGGTTCGCTGACCCTGACGCAAGCAGTCAAGCTATGGGTCGCTGACTGCATTCTCTATTGCTGCATCTTTGGGTCCCTGAAGTGAATTGAAGTGTGAAAGTTATGCAAACATTGACCTTCGGATGAGTTTTCTGTGTTGGCAAATAAGGGCAGGAGAGAGAAATAACAAAATATCACTCGCACAGGAATGTAATGCAATCCTGCCGGAGTGGACATGAGAGCGTACAAACCGTTTTGTGACACCACTGCAGTGATGGCTATTTGCTCCAAACAGAGCGAAAATGAGAAGAAGAGAAACTTTCAAGCCACAGGCATCAGCATGTTTCCAATTCTCGACAGAAGTTGTTACGACTTCTCCATTTTCCACACACGTCACCACTCTGCTTGTAATTTCCAGTTCACACATTTCAACTGGACGACAGAGATTGTCATTCGTCCGCCATACACCTTTGTTGAACGCAACAACGCCTTTGTCAGGTGTCAAGGCTGTGATTCCCCCAGGCAAGGATCAAAGCTATCAGTGACCTAGACTGTCTATCAAATAATCCATCAGAAAGAGACAGAGCAATGCGGAATTATCCGGACAGCTCAGAAACAGTTAGCAGGATAAATTTGATGTGATTGTTCATCAGCTTTTTATAGCCTTGGTTTGGTTTTAAGGACTATCTTCATTACACACGGACAACTCCATCAGTGCTCCGATCTCCTCCCTTAAATCGCACAAGGAGGATCTCAGCACAGTGCAAGAACTCCATAGCACCGGAGAGAATCCTATTTTTATAGCTTTAAAACTCAGCCGCAAGCACATAATGTATCCAGTCTTGTCTGTCTATCTATCTATCTATCTATCTATCTATCTATCTATCTATCTATCTATCTATCTATCTATCTATCTATCTATCTATCTATCTATCTATCTATCTATCTATCTATCTATCTATCTATCTATCTATCTATCTATCTAAATTTGTTTAGCGTTAATGCTCTGCTAGTTCTACTAAGCATTGTGGGTTATACAAATGTTGTATGTACTTGGACTTGTCATGTTGTATACATCAACCAGGTCGTTGATACACGTACTCGTTGGTCTTATTCGTTCTCATATTTGTCGTCAACATGTCAGGAGCGCGTGACGGTGGTTGGTCAGTTGTGGTGTTTACTAGAGTTCAAGACATTTTATTAATTCTTGGCCCCCTTTATTCCAAACAAACTTCGGATTAGCAGAGTGAATAGAGAGTTTTATTCTCGCAGCAAAGTTGCCAGGGGTCGGGGTTCGAAACTTGGTAGTGTCACACTACAGTCTACTTAGATGTAAATGGGTACGTGACTCTGCTCTGAGTATGGAAGGCAAAGACACACATTTTTTGCTGCTCTACAAGACACCACTAGGCGTGATGGCCACTGACTGCTTTGTCAGTCAGGGGCTAAGGATTCAAGAAGAAGCAGAAGAAGTAAGAATACGACTCGGGAAATTGTAACAGATGGAGGTCGCATTCGACGTATGTGAAAGGTGTCGCCGTTCTTCAGATTGTCGTACGGAAGGTTAATTGTTTTATTTGGCCCGTCTAAGTATATAGAGTGGATGTCGACAGATATGCGAGAAGGTATAGAAATAAATTTTTTCACAGGTGGTAGAATTGAGAAAAAAAGATCTGTCTCTGGAGTGATTAGATAATCTCTTCCAGCCTATCCGTACGACTGTACTTTTAGAGCAAGACAGCTTTTATCTCCCTATCCAGAATAGATAAGTTAATCTACACACACACACACACACACATACACACACACACACAGCTATGTGACAACAAGACACACAAACGTGAAAAAACTACGGATAAATGGGTATCGGTCTGACCAACACACAAAGGTAAGTTTCTTTGTAGTTTATTATCATTTAAACTCGACAACACCAAATATCTAAAGATAGATCAAATAAAATCAGAGTTACATACATATGAAATAACAGAATAAATGCGCCCTCCTCCTATGGAGAAAGAACTCAAAGTTAATAACCCAAAGGTCGAAGGTTAGCACTATGTTACAGAGTAGACAGTAAAGTAAACAAGTTCCTACTATATGCTACCCAGTAAAGTAAACACGTTTAAGCAAATCCAATGTTTGTAAATTCCCTGAAACAAAGAAAAATACTCCCACACTCTTTCAAACAGTGGCCACTCACTCACTCTTACCTACTCTTGGTGATATCCCTTGGAAATACAATTATCCCTGAATATATATATATTATCCGGTCCACTTCCCCAATTGGCCTTAGTTCATCCTCTAACAAACAAAGACTAGTGAGGTGAATTCCGAATCTGGTGTTTTTGTTATCTGGATGAACAAAATGTCACCGCCAATAGTTGATGTAGGAACGTGCTCTTGGGGTTCACAGTTAAAAGAGGACAATACTTCCAGTATTGGGAAACATCTGGTTGCTAAAAAAATGTTATAAATGATGATGATGATAATCCTATCGGACAACTCTATGCTAGAGCTCCGATTTTGGCGTAAAATCTGGATAAATCCGCTTGAATACGACTGTCAGAAGTCGGGAACAATAATGTTATTTTGTACACCCAAGTGGGCTGGTAAAAAGTGGAAAAAATATATGGGTTTTGTAAGTCCAGTTAAACTTATAAGTTAAAATGTTTCTCATGTATCTTTGGCGAGTACACGTTTTATAAATGAAAAATCAGTACCGCTCAAACCAAGTAGAGGAACACGTAACCCAGAAAAACCAAAAGTGAAAAAAACAAAAACCGCTGGATGCTCTTGTCATCAGGTCTACAAAGAATATAAGAACATTGATATAAAAATATGCTAAACCTATATCTACACAGACTGACGGGGACAAGACGATCTCTTCTCCACTCCGTCAGTCCTGATTAAATTTAAACGGCACACGGTGGTTCCTTACTCCTATCAGTTAACAAATTCCGCTAGCAACTGAGTTTAGGTCGGATGGAGTTGTGCAACTCTTCCGCCCCTGCTCGCGCCAGCAGTCATCGCACAATGTTAATTATTATTTAATTATCTATATGCGCACTTACACAAAATATCGCTTGTCGTTAAAAGCTATTAAATATGTCGGCGTCTGTTAGTCATCGTATGGTATTAAATTAATAGGCACTTATAATAAATACACAAAATGAAATATATCGTGAATTCTTTAATATCACTATGAGACGTTTTATTCTATAAGTCCAGTCAGCTAAAACCGTCTCTTCTCGCGCGAGAAAGCGTGTGGCGAAAATTAACAGTTTAATTCTCTGGTATGAAATCGCTACACGTTATTTTATTTCACTAGGTTTTAACAGCGAGAACAATCTAAGTGAATTATAATGGTAAAAGCTAACACTTAAAAAAAAAACACTTTAGCCTATTTCTATTACCAGAAAATCAGAATGAAAAATCCCTACGTATGCTAATAACACATTTTCCATAATAATGGTTCTAGAACTGCGTGCTTAGAGTATTCAAAAATTCTGAGTGACACTGATGGCAGGTTTAAGAAAACACAGTTTATATATCATTATATTTCTCTGATCTATAGATGTTTCGCGCTACTGTGTGTAACGGAGAATCAGAAACAGAGTTACAAGATAAAGGCTTACGGTCGGTCTTCCGTCGGGCGTTTTCGACCGGCATCAAAAGACTTATTACGTGTAACGGGGTTCTCGAAGGTTTTGCCCGCGACTCGACATCAAAGCGTACTCGGGGAATTTTGGATTTCCCATTCGTAGACTTCAAAAAGATTCTGTGTTTTTCACGTGCGGTCTGTCAGGTATCGTATGATTGACAGATAAGCTCGCGCTCAACGGCGACATCTTTCAGTACGCATAAAACTGCACGATTACTCACACTTCTTTTGGTGATGGGGTGGTAGCACGTGGTCATCCAGGCTCTGATATGGACGGCATGGTTGTGATATTCGTACAAATGGTTGTTATGAATTATCGTTAAAAAATGTGAAGACCTGATGTGGTCTCTGATATTAATTTCCTTGGGCATCACATTTGTCTGTCATACCACACTCTGCGGGCTAACAACCAGCGTGAACATAAGGGATGGGCGAGAGTTGGGAAGACATCATCCTGTAAGGTTTTACCAACGGCAATTTTTCACGGTTGACTTGCAATCTGCACTGAGATTTGTGAGATTGCTGTTCCCCAGGGTCTATGGAAGACTTTGACTGACGTGTCAAAAACGTGGACTGAAAATGATATAGCTATCAGGTTGCCCCGTTCAGCACTGGTTCCAGTTTGTGGATTGCACAGGATCGGCAGTGATAAGATTTAAAGAAATTCGAAGACACGGTCGCGTTGCGTAGGCATCCTGCTCTTCGCGAGATTAAGAGAAGCTTAAAGCTCCTCCTTCCAAATTACAGTTCCCGCAGGAAGTGGGTCTCTGGTGGATTGAACTACTGTATGTCATGTTTACATTCGTACCCTCTGTTATATCAATGCGCAGAAATGTAACGGTCAAGCGAAGGATTGGTATGATAACTATCTTCCTCTCTTCTCTTCTTCGAGGTATCCTTGGCCGTCCACAGTCAAAGCAGTCAATGGTAACTATGAAGATGAAGAAAAAGTGTAAGGGCTGAGCCTAGAAGCTTATGAATGGACAATATGAGAAATCTGATTCAATGGTTTTTTAAAAATTGCTTTTACTCGCCATACTGTTTTGCAGCGCCGCATCATATACGTTAGTTGTTTTTTTTTCCCTACCCCATAAGATACAACTGTACATTTCATCTTCAATGATAATGAAATAACAAACTCATATATTAAATATCATCTTTTATATTCTCAACAAGAAGTAATGCAATGGTTTTAACTCAGCATATTATATAAACTTCCTTTTCGCTATTTACGGTGAAAAAAAACAACAACTCGTCATCGCATTGGTAACCACGCACGCAGCCATTTTTGTTTACGCGCCTTGTCACGTCCCTACCACGTCTTCACCTCGTCTCCTTCCGCACCCGCTGACTCCGATCAACTTTCTTTAACGCAACGTGCGGAAACCACATTTCTGCCTACGTAACGCTTACCCTGGATTTGACTATTGCCGTAAAATAAACAAAGGGTTTTGAGAGACTGTTTAGTGTAGAGTCCGATCAACTTTCTTTAACGCAACGTTCGTAATGCTATCAACGGGTTTCCTCAATGTTTGTTCTGCCCTTCGCCAGAGTCTTCTTCTAATCACTTGTCTGGTTCTGATTCTACATTAGTGATCACCAGCGTCTTCTTCTAATCACTTGTCTGGTTCTGATTCTACATTAGTGATCACCAGCGTCATCTTCTAATCACTTGTCTGGTTCTGGTTCTACATTAGTGATCCCCAGCGTCATCTTCTAATCACTTGTCTGGTTCTGGTTCTACATTAGTGATCACCAGCGTCTTCTTCTAATCACTTGTCTGGTTCTGGTTCTACACTAGTGATCACTAGCGTGATCTTCTAATCACTTGTCTGGTTCTGGTTCTACATTAGTGATCACCAGCGTGATCTTCTAATCACTTGTCTGGTTCTGGTTCTACATTAGTGATCACCAGCGTCTTCTTCTAATCACTTGTCTGGTTCTGGTTCTACATTAGTGATCACCAGCATGATTTTCTAATCACTTGTCTGGTTCTGGTTCTACATTAGTGATCACCAGCGTCTTCTTCTAATCACTTGTCTGGTTCTGGTTCTACATTAGTGATCACCGGCGTCTTCTTCTAATCACTTGTCTGGTTCTGGTTCTACATTAGTGATCACCAGCGTCATCTTCTAATCACTTGTCTGGTTCTGGTTCTACATTAGTGATCACCAGCGTGATCTTCTAATCACTTGTCTGGTTCTCGTTCTACATTAGTGATCACCAGCGTCTTCTTCTAATCACTTGCCTGGTTCTGGTTCTACGTTAGTGATCACCAGCGTCATCTTCTAATCACTTGTCTGGTTCTGGTTCTACGTTAGTGATCACCAGTGTCTTCTAATCACTTGTCTGGTTCTGGTTCTACATTAGTGGTATTATCAAACCACTTCAAGTCTTCTATTCTACGCACGCATCCTTTTATGAAAACATGTATGTATGTATGTAAATTCCTGTCTCTTTATTAAGTCTAATCTCAATTGTGCTCTGTTTAATATACCAAACTACGTACTATTGTATTTGATGCTATAATTTAATATCTCACTCCACTAGCTGTCAAAGCATTTTATGGCAAACAAAGATTCTGATAAAACCCCCATGTAAAAAAAAACCCATATTGATCTTCTTGAAGATATTCCACTCACATTTGGTAAATTTCGATAATACTCATTTTTGGCAGGTTGTATCATATCATATCATTATATGCTAATGTCTGTTAGAAAGCTTAAAGATTGTTATATATGTGTAACACAAAGATTCGATGTAGAAACATCCAAATAGAACTACTTGAAACGTCTTCTACACTTTATGTAAATTCTAATGACTCTCCTGTATGCCATATTGTATCTTATTGTTTCATGTCAGTACATATCAATGTATTTTATGGAAAATAAAGATTCTGATATGTATGTGTGTATGCATATATGTATGAATGTATGTATATATATACAAGGGTGTCCGAACGAGAGCAGCTAGATTTGAATTGCCCGCCATTTCTGTGGTTTTTGTTTCTGTCACTTCATATTTGGCAGACGTCAAATAGAGACGGGGCAAATTCATTATGGAGAGGTACACGTATGAACAACGCATTTCAATAGTTAAAACTTATTATCAAAATCAGTGTTCAATTGCGGTGACTCGGCGTAACTTACGTGAAATTTTGAGTCGTAATCATGTGCCTGCAGTATGCACAATTCAGCGTTTAATGGCGGTATTTGAAGAAACTGGTTCGGTGGTGAATCGCTCAAGGCCTCCAGCACCTCGGAGCGCTCGTTCATTGAAAAACATTGCTGCTGTGCGTGAAAGTGTAGCTGAAATGCCGGGCACCTCCATCAGACACCGTTCACAAATAACTTGGCACTCGCAGGAAATAAAGAAGTAGAACACCAGACAACAGAAAAACAACAGACATGAGTGGCTTACCCAGGATTTGAACACTGGACCTTCCGTGCGACAACCCCGCCTAGCCATGTAGCGAATCACACTATCCGCTCTGCCATCTACGCATCATCAAAAAATGATGTTTCAATGGCAGGTCAATAGTGCGAACCACAATACACGACACCAGAAGTCCTCCATGGGCAGTTCAGCCTATTAATGACGCAATCACTTCTGTTGTATTTCTATCAAGCAGTATAGGCCGAATCCAACAAGACCCTTAGGACCTTACACTGTGTCCAGTAAATGATAGTAGACTAGAACAGTGAGAACAGGATAGTGGGTAGGTTTGGTATTGTACAAACATTTATTACAAATAAGGGAGGGAAACCTGAGGCCTGTAAACAGTAAATTAATATGAAACAAATATAAAGGTATGTTATCAGGCACTCACAGGAAATAAAGAAGTAGAACACCAGACAACAGAAAAAACAACAGACATGAGTGGCTTACCCAGGATTTGAACACTGGACCTTCCGTGCGACAACCCCGCCTAGCCATGCAAGCGAATCACACTATCCACCCTGCCATCTACGCATCATCAAAAAAATGATGTTTCAATGGCAGGTCAATAGTGCGAACCACAATACACGACACCAGAAGTCCTCCATGGGCAGTTCAGCCTATTAATGACGCAATCACTTCTGTTGTATTTCTATCAAGCAGTATAGGCCGAATCCAACAAGACCCTTAGGACCTTACACTGTGTCCAGTAAATGATAGTAGACTAGAACAGTGAGAACAGGATAGTGGGTAGGTTTGGTATTGTACAAACATTTATTACAAATAAGGGAGGGAAACCTGAGGCCTGTAAACAGTAAATTAATATGAAACAAATATAAAGGTATGTTATCAGGCACTCGCAGGAAATAAAGCAGTAGAACACCAGACAACAGAAAAACAACAGACATGAGTGGCTTACCCAGGATTTGAACACTGGACCTTCCGTGCGACAACCCCGCCTAGCCATGCAAGCGAATCACACTATCCGCTCTGCCATCTACGCATCATCAAAAAAATGATGTTTCAATGGCAGGTCAATAGTGCGAACCACAATACACGACACCAGAAGTCCTCCATGGGCAGTTCAGCCTATTAATGACGCAATCACTTCTGTTGTATTTCTATCAAGCAGTATAGGCCGAATCCAACAAGACCCTTAGGACCTTACACTGTGTCCAGTAAATGATAGTAGACTAGAACAGTGAGAACAGGATAGTGGGTAGGTTTGGTATTGTACAAACATTTATTACAAATAAGGGAGGGAAACCTGAGGCCTGTAAACAGTAAATTAATATGAAACAAATATAGTCACCGCAATTGAACACTGATTTTGATAATAAGTTTTAACTATTGAAATGCGTTGTTCATACGTGTACCTCTCCATAATGAATTTGCCCCGTCTCTATTTGACGTCTGCCAAATATGAAGTGACAGAAACAAAAACCACAGAAATGGCGGGCAATTCAAATCTAGCTGCTCTCGTTCGGACACCCTTGTATATATATACATACATTCATACATATATGCATACACACATACATATCAGAATCTTTATTTTCCATAAAATACATTGATATGTACTGACATGAAACAATAAGATACAATATGGCATACAGGAGAGTCATTAGAATTTACATAAAGTGTAGAAGACGTTTCAAGTAGTTCTATTTGGATGTTTCTACATCGAATCTTTGTAATGTCCTAAGGGTCTTGTTGGATGAAACAAATATAAAGGTATGTTATCAGGCACTCGCAGGAAATAAAGAAGTAGAACACCAGACAACAGAAAAACAACAGACATGAGTGGCTTACCCAGGATTTGAACACTGGACCTTCCGTGCGACAACCCCGCCTAGCCATGCAAGCGAATCACACTATCCGCTCTGCCATCTACGCATCATCAAAAAATGATGTTTCAATGGCAGGTCAATAGTGCGAACCACAATACACGACACCAGAAGTCCTCCATGGGCAGTTCAGCCTATTAATGACGCAATCACTTCTGTTGTATTTCTATCAAGCAGTAGATTCGGCCTATACTGCTTGATAGAAATACAACAGAAGTGATTGCGTCATTAATAGGCTGAACTGCCCATGGAGGACTTCTGGTGTCGTGTATTGTGGTTCGCACTATTGACCTGCCATTGAAACATCATTTTTTGATGATGCGTAGATGGCAGAGCGGATAGTGTGATTCGCTTGCATGGCTAGGCGGGGTTGTCGCACGGAAGGTCCAGTGTTCAAATCCTGGGTAAGCCACTCATGTCTGTTGTTTTTTCTGTTGTCTGGTGTTCTACTTCTTTATTTCCTGCGAGTGCCTGATAACATACCTTTATATTTGTTTCATATTAATTTACTGTTTACAGGCCTCAGGTTTCCCTCCCTTATTTGTAATAAATGTTTGTACAATACCAAACCTACCCACTATCCTGTTCTCACTGTTCTAGTCTACTATCATTTACTGGACACAGTGTAAGGTCCTAAGGGTCTTGTTGGATTCGGCCTATACTGCTTGATAGAAATACAACAGAAGTGATTGCGTCATTAATAGCCTGAACTGCCCATGGAGGACTTCTGGTGTCGTGTATTGTGGTTCGCACTATTGACCTGCCATTGAAACATCATTTTTTGATGATGCGTAGATGGCAGAGCGGATAGTGTGATTCGCTTGCATGGCTAGGCGGGGTTGTCGCACGGAAGGTCCAGTGTTCAAATCCTGGGTAAGCCACTCATGTCTGTTGTTTTTCTGTTGTCTGGTGTTCTACTTCTTTATTTTCCTGCGAGTGCCTGATAACATACCTTTATATTTGTTTCATATTAATTTACTGTTTACAGGCCTCAGGTTTCCCTCCCTTATTTGTAATAAATGTTTGTACAAATAACTTGGCCTATCTCGGTCATCTCTACACACAATTTTGCGTAAAGATCTACACCTACACCCATATAAGATCCAGCTGACGCAAGCTCTTCAACCTGCAGACCACGAACGGCGTCGTAATTACAGTAATTGGATGTTAGAAGCCATTGAAAATGACCCTGAATTTTGGAAGAAAATCATCATGAGTGATGAGGCTCACTTCCACCTCAGTGGCTTCGTAAACAATCAAAATAGCCGTATTTGGGGAAGCAAAAATCCACGAGAGATACACGAGAAGCCTCTACATCCTCGGCGAGTGACAGTCTGGTGCGCTATGTGGGCTGGAGGTGTGATTGGTCCATACTTTTTTGAGAACGCTCATGGCAATGCTGTTACGGTCAATGGCGAACGCTATCTGGACAAGATTAACAACTTTTTCGGTCCGCAATTGGAGGATTTGGACCTACGTGACATGTGGTTTCAACAAGATGGCGCCACGTCGCACATAGCACGCGACACAAGAGAAATTTTGAATAGGATGTTTCCGGACAAATTAATTTAGAAATTTGTCGACATCGACTGGCCTCCAAGATCGCCAGATTTAACTCCATTAGACTTTTTTAAATTGGTTTTTATTTAAAGGGAAGGTCTATACCAACAAGCCACAGACTATTGAGCAACTCAAAGTCAATATTCGAGAGGATATCGTCGCTATACAAGTTGAAACATGCGAAAATGTCATGCAAAATGTGCTCCAAAAGGCGCGCATCTGTATGGCTAGCAGAAGCGGCCATTTAAATGATATAATGTTCCACACATAACTGCCAGGTCTAAATAAAACATACGTAACATAAAATTGACAATTGTTTCACTTTTAGACTAGTTATTCAAAAACAAAATCTACCTGTTCTCGTTCGGACACAATATATATATATATATATATATATATATATATATATATATATATATATATATATATATATATATATATATATATATATATATATATATATATATATATATATATATATACATTTTTTTTTTTTTTTTTTTTCTTAACCAGCGGCCTTTGGGCTTTCAGCCCTTCGGCCCAATGACATGTCATTGCGAGGCTGGGGAACCTGAGGACTTTCCTTCCAACCCGGTCAGGAGCTTCGCTCCTTCCCATCCACAGAGGGTTTATCACAGGAGCCGTTCAGGCTATTCAGTCAAATTTCCGGCCGTAAACATTTCTTCAAACGCCGACGCCCGGGTTTGAACCATGAACACCTGGTCGCCAGTACAACGCCGAAGCCATTACACCAGCGCGGCTCCCATATATATAAGGGGATTGACATAAGTCTTGGGCCTGACCATGAAGGAGTCACAGCAGGAAGATGAAACTTGGCACATTTAAAGTTCATCATATTTGCACTGAATGTGTGAAGTACGCGTTTGTTTCTTCAATGGGTTTTCCCGCTACGGTGCACGGCGCAATGTACCCTATTGACCGGATCTGCTGCTCCAAAGATTTGACAAAACAATGGAAAAGAAGGAGGCCAGAGCTGTGATAAAATTTCTGATGTTTCAGGGAAAAACACCTACAGAAATACACAGGGAGATGGAACCAGTGTTTCGTGATTCTTGTCCTTCATATACTTCGGTAAAAAACTGGTGTCAACAGTTTAAGTGCGGCCGCTCAAATGTTGCTGATCTGCCAAGATCTGGTAGACCAGCCTCAGAGTGCAACGATGAAAATGCAACAAGAGTGAAGAAAATCATTGACCAGGATCGAAAAATGACAATTGTGGAGATAGCTAGTAGAGTAAAACTAAATGAAAGAACAGTATATAGAATTTTAGACAACAGACTGAACATGAGAAAAGTGTGTTTATGCTGGGTTCCGCGACTGTTGACACGTGAACAGAATCAAACGAGGGTAAATTGCTGTCAACAGTTGCTCAAAAAGTTTCAGTCAAAAAATTGTTTGGAGGCCATGGTGACAGTAGATGAGACTTGGGTACACCATTATCACCCCGAATCCAAAATTGCCAGCATGCAATGGAAAACCCCCAAGCTCCCCAACACCTGTCACGCCGAGAGCGCAGAAATCTGCAGGAAAAGTGATGCTGACTGTTTTTTGGGACGGCAAAGGTGTCCTTTTGAAAGATTTTCTGCCTCGTGGCAACACAGTTAATGGACAGTACTATGCAGATCTTCTCACCAAACTAAGAAAGGTTGTGACCAGGAAACGAGGGATAACGCGCACTCAAAATCTTCCTTTGCTTCAAGACAACGCGCCCTCTCACAAAGCACGGCTTGTGCAGCTAGCAGCCAACGATTTGAATATTGAAATTCTTCCACACCCACCATATTCTCCAGATTTGGCTCCATCATACTTTTTTCTATTTCCAAATCTTAAAAAAACTGCTAAAAGGAAATCATTTTGACAGCGATGAAGAGGTTATACTGGCATGTGATGACTGGTTTAGTTTGAAAAATAGGGTGTTCTACTCCCAAGGTCTTTTCAAGGTCAAGCAGAGATGGCAGAAGTGTGTCAATTCAGACGGTGGCTATATTGAAAAGGAATAAACACTATACAAAATTTCAGCTCTTTGTGACAGGTCCTTCATGGTCAGGCCCAAGACTTATGTCAATCCTCTTGTGTGTATATATATATATATATATCTCCACACCCTTTAGCTCCTCAAGGAGGACAGGCCTTCAACAAACACATACCAAGTCCTCCTGTCACGTGCCATCAGCTCAAGTTCTTTCCACGCTTTCCTCATTATTTTCACTCCTGTCTCAAGTTCTCTTCTCCAGGTGCTTTTTGGTCTACCTCAGTTTCTTTTTCCCCTGAGGATTCCAGATAAGGACTGCCTTGTGATGCTATCAACAGGTTTCCTCATGTATGTCTATATATGTATGTGTGTGTGTACGTGATGTGTATAAATGGTGCAACATGGGCAGACAGATAGTAAGGCGATCAGATATACAAATAAACGTTAGACAGACATACGCATAGAAGACAAACAATCATGCTTTAAGATGTATAAATTAACTGATTTATTGATCGATTGGTCAATGGATGTGTGTCGTGGTTGAGTAAAGTGTAGAGTATTTGTCGAGTTGGACAATAGTAGTGAAATCGACAAGGGATAGTGGACTGACAGAGTTATAGATTACACACACAGAAAGGTGTAAATAGGAGATGGACTTGAGACAACCTGGAAGGAGATTTATCAAAATGATCTCTCTCTCTCCAAGCCTCAACTCACTTTTACTGTCTAAGCACATCCTGCTCTCACTCTTTTCTCTTATCAAACATAGAGATTACAGTAAAGAGCTAAAACAAGTTTAATTATGGATGAAAATGGTCGGGAACAGCGCATTAATAAATGTGTAAACTTTATTAAAGAAGAAAAGCATGGAATTAATGCATATCATCATACACAGCATAAATTACATCAATAATCAAAAATTCATCAAAAACCTTCAATAATGCAAATACACACCCACAAACACACACACCACCAACACTCATAAAACCTGTAGAACACAGAGAAATGAAATAACTGTCTGACAGTCTGTCCGTTTTTTTCGTGGGACCAAGTACAATGCTTCCGACAGTGACTTTTACGTAAAAATATACTCCATGGGGGATGGACTTGACCTGTATAAATCCACTGTAGTCGCTATTGCTGGTTATAGACGACTGGGCGTTTTGATATTCGCTAGCTGGTATTAGGCAGAAACCCTATAGATCGAAGAGAATATGACGTTCTTCGTCTGACTGGAGTCTGCTCTAGCGATTCGGTCTCCCTGAAACTGAGACCCAAAAGAGACACCCTTTACATCAAGCAAATAATAAATCACACTAACTTTATACAGAAAGTTTCGCTCCACTATGGGATTAAATTTATTGTAGTTATTGATATGATAGTTTAGGGCTGTCTTTAACCATGTCTCCTGTTCCTTAAAAATATCAATTATCAACACGCGCCCGCATAGGCTTAATATCTTTTGCACACCCAGGTACCTGTCAGTAACTGTTCTGACAGTAAAATCTACTCCTCTTCTCCCAATCTCAACATACAGGAAACCTAACCTGTACTTACAGTTAAATGAATATGCTTATTCATCTTACAACATTAAATGAATTTACATAAACAGATTACAGCATGTGACATTACCCAAATAAATCATATGTCCCTTTGGGGAAATATATTAATATTCCACAAAATGAGTACAAAGAAAATGCAATGTTTTTGCTATAATAATACAGTTGTGGCTGAATCATAAGATATAATTATATCTATGCCTGGTGACTGCTTTCAGTGAAAGTTATAGACTAGTGCCTAGCCACACAAGTAAGCATAAAATGATTCTCCCTTGCCACTAAAAATATCTATCAAAAAGTAATAAGTGACTATCTCCTGTAATCCAGAGTTATTGCCTGCATCTCACTATTCAGTTTTTAAGTGAACAATCCACACCTGACATTATCTTACAGAAATGACAGTTAATTTAGCCTATTCTTAACCCATGATAAGCATCTGTGGACTGATTCTACGCCTAGTATCTGTTATTGTAAGTTTAACATTTAAACCATGATAAACCGTAACAGTTTAAGCACCCTTACTAAGGCCGTAGACAGCGCTACCTTATCACTGAATAAAATTACTAGGAAAAGTCCTCAGAAATGAATTCACTTTCCTAACAGATATATATAAAAAGCTAACATGAATCTAATATAATAATTATAAGATATGTCAGCTCACCCCGAAAAATGACTAGAGATAGGCCTTAACATTTAGTTCTGTTGTTAAAGTGCCTTAATTCTCATGATGGTCCATCTCGGGCCAGGAATAATCACGAGTGTGTTGGCTTATTAAACCCGTCTACTCTTATAGATTACAAAGGACGCTCCCCCCGGACACCTGGCCTGCATATTTCTACAGATGTATCGGCGTAATGCGTAATCAAGAGAGTAAGACAAAGGTTATTCTAGAGACATCAGAAGTCAACAACCGCAAGAAAATTTCCTCCAGGTAGAGGAATGCATAATATTATGAGAGCTCTTGCGTTCTAAGGGGCAAAACCCAGAGACTGACCGCGATTGTTATCTCCCCCTGAAACAGATCAAACTCGTTACCCAGGCCTCAAAGGGTACTAGCCGCTCGTGATCAAACGTTTTAAAGCGACCAGAGAAATTCCCCTGGACGGACCAGGTGCGTGTATGTAATATTACCGCTGCGCTGACCGTTTCTGACCAGTGGGGGATTTCTACTGAAAGCCAGAACCGTAAACACCTCGGGTAGGGTTTGAGAAGGAGAAAATGAAAGAAAATAAGAATACAAAATGTCTAGGAAAACAGAACATTAAAATGGCAAAATAAATTATCTGTCTACGTGACAAGATGGAAAGTGAAGTGGTAATGCAATATTAAACAATGCTAAACGAATTTCCGATTGGCAGAGTGGTTACATCACTGGCCTCTCAGGGCAAAGGTGTCGTGTTCAAAACACGGTGGCGTCATGCGCCAATCTACGCAGCTGTAAATGGGTACCTGACTCTGTTCTTGAGTTTGGGAAGGAAAGTGCAGCGAGAAAGGGAATTGGTAACCTCATCTCACCTTTGAACTTTGTTTTAGTGAAGTCTCTAACATTTCACTCCCCAACGGTAGGATCTGCTATGGGATACCTTTACCTTTAAAGGAAAGAAGGACCAATAACTCCAGTTGTGACGATCAATAATTCCAGTTGTGACGATCAATAATTCCAGTTGTGACGATCAATAATTCCAGTTGTGATGATGAACAATTCCAATTGTGAGTACCACTGATTCCAGTTGTGAGGACCACTAATTCCAATTGTGAGTACCAATAATTTCAGTTGTCTTCTTCTTCTTTGATCCTTAGCCGCATACTGGCAAAGCAGTCAGTGGCCATCACGTCTGGTGGCGTCTTGTAGGACAACAACAAATTGCTTCCACTTTGTTCGGTCGGCGGCCATCCTTCGTACAGTACCCCAACTCTGGTTCATTCTTTGCATCTCAGCCTCCACATTTCTCCGCCAAGTTGTTTTTGGTCGGCCTCTTTTTCGCTTTCCTTCGGGGGTCCATAGCATAGCTGTTCTTGTAGTGGCATCATGGTCCCTTCTGAGGACGTGGCCAACCCAACTCCACTGTCTGCCAGCTATGATGGTGTGCATGTCCTCTTGGTTACTCCGAATAAGTAGTTCTTGGTTGTTGATGGTATTCGGCCAAAAGATTCGGTGACTTTTCCTTAGGCACATTGTGTGGAAAGAAGACAGTTTCGACATTTCCTTCTCTGTTACTCTCCAGCATTCCGCACCAAAGAGAAGTACAGAAAATACACAGCTCTCCTATAATCTTAATTTGGTGTTTGTGCTGTACTGGAAAGACTTCCAGATGTTGTTGAGACTAGCAAAGGCTGTTCTCGCTTTATTCATTCTGTTGTTGATGTCCTTGCTTGTTCCGCCGTCTAGTGTTACTTTGCATCCTAAGTATGTAAATGGGCCTGTCTGGTCTAGCTTCTGGTTCCTTATTGTCGATGGCTCAGGATTGCCCACATTGAATGTCATGACCTCTGTCTTCTTCAGATTGATGTCCAGACCCACCTGCTGGCCATACTTATTCAATCTATCGGTTTTTTCTTGGATGTGTTGATGTGAATGTGCGAGTAGTGCAATAACATTCCAGGTCTTCCAGTGTAGAAAATGTTGTCCGTCTAATTACTCTTGGACTGCCCTCTGTTGTCTGGCGTACCACCCAGTCTATGACTGTCAAAAATAAAGTTGTTGATAAGGGGCATCCCTGTCGTACTCCTGTCTTCACCTCGAAAGTTAGGTTGCTCAACCCAACACTGCATGTAAAATTAGAATAGAGGCTTTTTATAATTGAAACAATGCAGCTAGTAATTCCATAAGACCTCAGTATTTTCCATAGGCTGTCCCTGTGTATGCTGTCAACAGCCTTTTCAAAATCAACAAAGTTAATGTATAGCTGTCTCTGCCATTCTGAGCACTGCTGTATAATGTTCCTGAGGATGAATATATGATCTGCACATCTTCTGTTCTTTCTGAATCCCGCTTGTTCTTTCTTACTGTCGTACAGAGAGGTTGTTGATTATTTTTGTCCCGTCTGAGTAGAGTGGATGGGGATAAGCACGTGAGAAAAAAAGCTGTGAGAAATAGATTTCACGGGTGATAGTTTAAGTAACAAAATATGTCTATGGAATGAGTAAGTTTCTCTATTCCAGCCTATCTATACGACTATAATTTAGTACAAGACAACCTTGCCCTCCTCATACATATAAATATAGGTTTAACTACACACACACACAGCTATGTGACAACAAGACACACAAACGTGAAAAACTACTGTTAATTGGGTATGGGTCTGACCAACACACAAAGTTAAGTTTCTGTTTTTGTTTATTATCATTTAAACTTGACAACATCAAATATCTAAAGAAAGATCAAATAAAATCAGATTTACATAATATGAAATAGCAGAATGAATGTGCCCTCCCCCTATGGAGAAAAGAACCCAAAAAGTTAATAGCCCAAGGGTCAAAGGTTAGCACTGTGTTACAGAGTAGACAGTAAAGAAAACAAGTTCCTACTATATGCTACCCAGTAAAGTTAACAAGTTTAAGCAAATCCAGTTTTGGTAAAGTCCCTGTAACAAAAGAAAAATATTCACTCTCTCTTTCATACAGTGACCACTCAATCACTCTTACCTACTCTTGGTGATATCCCTTGGAATTACAATTTTTCCTGACTATATAAAATGTCATGGTTTATTTCCTAAATTGGCCCCAGTCCATCCTCTGTCATATAAAGAATAGTGAGGTGAACGCCGAATCTGGGGTGGGTTGTTCCTGGATGAACAATATGTCACCACCAATAGTTGATGTAGAAACGTGATCTTGAGATTCACAGTTAAAAGAGGAAAATACTTCCAGTATTGGGAAACATCTGGTTGCTAAAAATGTTACAATTGATAAATGATGATAATCCTATCGGCTGGCTGTATGGTAGCGTGTCGATTATGAAACAGAGTAAATTCTGGATGCTACGCTTGAATACGACTGTCAGAAGTCGGGAATGAATGTTATTTTTATCCCCCCCCCCCCCCCCACCCCAGTGGGCTGATAAAATTGAAAAAAATATTGCTGGGTTTGGTAAGTCCAGTTTAATTTGACACGTTAAAATGATTCTCATGTATCGTTGGCACATACTTGCTCACCAATGAAATTGGTGACGCAAAAGCACAGAAAAGACAACATTAACCAATCAGTAAAAAAGAAAAGACCAAAAGACCGCTGGACGCCCTTCATCAGGTCTGCTAGGAATATATAAGAAACATATATGGAAAAATGCTACTATTCTATATAGCTACATATATGCACACAGACGGGGACAAGACTATCTCTTATCCACTCCGTCAGTCCTGATTAAATTTAACAGGCACACGGTGTCTTCAGCCTACCCTATCGCCCGTCGCTAGCGCTGAGTTTTCAGGTCGGAGGGAATTATGCAACTCTCCTCGCCCCGGCAGTCAGCGCACAATGTTACCTATATTTAATTATCCATATGCGTACTTAAACAAAGTATCGCCTGTCGTTAATAGCTATTAAATTGGTCGGCGTCTGATAGTTTAGTAGTATGATATTAAATAATAGGCTCTTATAATAAATACGCACAATGAAACAAAACATGAATTCTTTTCTGTCACTATCAGTCGCGCCTTACATTTAAACCACTCAGCTAACCGTCTCTTCTTGTGTGAGAAAGCGTGTGGTGAAATTTAACATTATAACTGAACATCTGGTATGAAATAGCTACGCGTTATTTTATTTCACTAGTTTTAACGCTAGAAAATCTAAGTGAATTATAATGGTAAAAGCTTAACACTTTTAAACACGCAAGCACTAATTTGTATTACCAGAAAATCAAAATGAAAATCCCACGAATGCTATTAACACATTTTCCACAATGGTTCTAGAACTACGTGCTTAGACTATCCAAAAATTCTGAGTGACAACTGATAGCAGGTTTAAGAAAACACAGTTTATATATCATTATGTTTCTCTGATCTATAGATGATGTTACTTTTCGCGCTATTGTGTGAATAACGGAGAATCAGAAACATGAGTTCCCCAGATAAAAGTTTACGGTAGGCCTTTCTCGGGCGTTCGACCGCCATCAAGGACTTATATCCGTGTAACGGGGTTCTCGAAGATTTTTGCCCGTGAATCGACATCAAAGCGCACTCGGGAAAATCCTGGATCTCCCCTCGTGGACTTCAAAGATTCTGTGTTTTTCCCGTGCAGTCTGTTGGGTATCGTATGATGACAGATATGCTCACGTGAGAAAACTAGGTAAACAAACCTGATTCGCTACCTGTGTTGACTGACAGGGCATGCGGTTTGTAAACATTGCGTTAGCTCGTGTTCACAGAAAAAGAGGTGGGACGAAAAGTACGCTTGTGTAAGTAAAACACAGGTAGAAAAAATGCGTGGTTTTGCTAGCAAATCAAAGAACGCTACGAGGTTACAAGCCTGTCAGATTACTGTAGGCTCTCTTTCCATTATACGTCACACTTACCTTTAAAGGAAAGAAGAACCAATAATTGAAGTTGTGAGAACCAATAATTCCAGTTGCGTGAACCAATAGTTCCAGTTGTGACGTTCAGTAATTCCAGTTTGTCACGGATTGCCTCACCTGCTTTGCAGTAGTGGTCCAACAGTGGCCAAAACTCAAGAGTATCTAAATGGGTCGTCAAAGGTGTCTACCTTCGCACAAGATTACTTTTGGCAGAGATGTAGAAAGAAGAGTAATGACGCTTCTATCCTAAGGGACCTTTAACAAGATAATTCAGAAGTCAAGAACAATGCTGCTTTGCGCTGAACATTTGTTAACTTATATCTGTCCGTCGCCTTTTGTGAAGGATTTAAGCAATGGTTTTTAGCCCGTTCAAGCCACCAGCTAAGTTAATTCAGCGAATTTCCTCTTATAATGGTATAGCTCTGTTTAGATGTAAATATATGTCTGTATATATATATATATATATATATATATATATATATATATATATATATATATATATATATATATATATATATATATATATATATATATTCTGGCTCATACGTTTGCTTTCATACATGTAATAACTGAATAAACAACTATTGTTTAGTTTTAAAACAACAGGTAACAAATTTAAAAACAATTAGTATTAACAATTTAAAATAAATGAAATGCTGGTGAATTTTATATTGGAATCAATTTTTCTATTCACTGAGACTTAGGGTGAGGATATAATTCAGAAAATTATGTCTGGTTGCTGGTGCCTTTTTTATGAGCGCTTAACTGATATAAGGGGTCCTGCAGCTGTGGTTTTCGTCACTTCTTGGTGATGAGGGCACTTCTTCACACAACTTGTCCGATTTAGGCGGTTGGTGTGGATTCCCTGCTTTTCACTCACAACTAGCTTCGTTCCACGAACTTTTTAGACAAAATAGAAAAACAAATGCCTCTGCTAAGTACATTTGTGGGCTGTCAATTAACAGGCGCATTTTCGCTGTCCACCCACCGATGTTAATCTCTCAGAAGAATTAAATCCTTGAGTACACAGTGTAGCTCAGGAAAGATGAATAAAATCCACCAATATTCTTCTGGCTATTAAACTTTGAACATGTGTCTGGACGGCGCGAATAAAGCTTTGTGCCTGAACTAACATTAAAAGTTTCATATATCTCACAAAATGATATGTTACACTTGAGGCACATGTGATGTAATCATCACTCATCACTGCTCCAATCGGAGTCTGGGGTCACCTCTGCTGTCGGGTTTTCCCGCACGATTAGCGAGAAGAAATCACCAGCGCTTGCGGTAGTGGTATATATATATATATATATATATATATATATATATATATATATATATATATATATATATATATATATATATATATATATATATATTTATAAATATATATATAAATAAATAAATAAATATATATATATATAATATATATATATATATATAAATATATATATATATATATATATATATATATATATATATATATATATTTATATATAAATATATAAATAAATAAATAAATATATATATATATATATATATATATATATATATATATATATATATATATATATATATATATATATATATATATATATATATATATATATATATATATATATATATATATATATATCAGGAAACTACTTATGCTGTGGATTTTAACACATAAACACTTCCAGACTTGGCTCGTTCCACTAGAAGACGACCACAGCATACAATAGTTGACAGTAAGTAAGTTTAACACCTTTAACAGGTAAGTTCCCTTTTATTAATAAACTGCACACACGGAAGCCACATACGGCTAGCAATACATATGAAATACAACTCAACATAAATGCCAATACAACTTGCAATAGCCACCAACTTAATCTATCAGTATCATACCCACTGGTATGTCCCTACCGAGTGAACATCACAATGACTTTCGCTCACCGGCGAAATCCTGTACTATAATAAGGCAATACTAAATCACAACTGACTCATCATCAACGGCCTAAGGAAATGCCACTAGATAATACACCATCACTCTAGAATTATGCAATTTAATCCACACCGCATGAAGAAATGGCAAGCACTATAACTGAACAAGAATGGCATACACTTCCCAGCAAAAATGCTGACAGGGAACATAAAGGCGACCTGCACCGAACGCTGGCCAGCACTCTACTACTTTTTGCGCCAGAATTTGTGTCCACTTCCCTTCCGGTCAGCTGACCAAACGGGTTTTTACATTATATCAATGTTGTCACTCTCAGCGTGACCAACCTGATATTTCGGCGAACATATCGCCTTGACATCCACCCCCTCCCCCCACTCCCCCCCCCCCTTAAGAAAAGAAAACGAAGTTTTCTTCCACCGGAGGAGCCACGCCCAACCCCCTTCGGAGTATGGACGAATAAAATGCCGAGAAGCACCTCCTCATCTACTAGAGACTGCCATAGTTGTCCAACACCATTGTCGTTCATGCCTTTTCACCCTATGCACCAGACACAATATGAGTATGAACTAATCCACCCCAGGTACTGGTAGTCGTGAAAAATAACAACGACTGTCCAAACCTGGTCTATCAACCACAACATATGTTACATTTTAGTTATTCATATCTAAGCATCAACAATAGTAACCAATCTCATAGTATAAACAATCCTTTCTACACGCTATAAATATACATTATATTATAACATGGTTTAAACATACGTTCAATATAACTCTATAACACATTGTCTTTATGGCATCATGACACATAAATCACCTATCCTACTACATTTTCATAGACACCAACTCTAACGATTACAATACATTTCTTCAATTAACCAATGTAACAACTCTCTTCGGATGCTCCTGTCCCCACACCAACCCCATAACCTGGACAGGACATCCGCTACAATGTTATGTACTCCCTGAATTGGTAAAATAGTAAAGTTGAATTGCTGCAGCAATAATGCCCAGCGTGTCAACTTAGCACTGGTGGATTTAGCCGACTGCAAAAATAGCAGTGGTTTGTGATCTGTTTGGAGGAAAAAATGCGCCCACAGCAGGTATCGTGCCAGCTTAGACACCGCCCACACAATCGCAAGGCACTCCATCTCAATCGTAGAGTATCTAGTTTCTGCTGGCAACAACTTCCGACTGACATACAACACTGGATGGAGTGACCCTCCATGGTCCTGCATGAGGCAGACCCCAATGCCTACCGAAGACGCATCAGTGTGTAAGATCAGTGGTCTGCCTAGATCTGGTAATCTCAGGATAGGTTTTTCGGAAAACAGTTTTTTAACCTTAACCAGTGCTTCTTTACATTCAGGGACCCATTTTACTTTGTTGGGCTGCCCCTTTTTGGTGAGTGCAGTAAGCGGCTCAGCCAACGTCGAAAAGTTTGGGATGAACTTATTATAAAAATTAATTAATCCTAACAAACTCTTCACCTGCCTCTTCGTCTTCGGCGACTGCAACTGTAAGATTTTCGTCACTGTACCATCTTCAGGTTTAATGACGTTATGGCCTACAACATGGCCCATGAAGCTCAGCTCTGCGTAACCCATGGAAGCTTTGCTCGGGCGAGCAGTGAGTCCATGTGTCTTCAGACACTTCAACATGGCGAATAGCCCATCCACATGCTGCTCCCATATATTGTGAAATATGCAGATATCATCGATGTACGTGATAACATCGTCTCTGTGCCCTAGTAGCTTCCTCATCATTCTCACGAAGGTGGCGGGTGCATTGACTAACCCGAAACACATATAGTTAAATTGAAACAGACCTCTTGGAGTTGCAAACGCCGTAAGGGGTTTTGCAGCCTCCGATAATGACACCTGCCAGTATCCCCTTGCTAAATCTAACTTACTAAAAAATCTAGCATGGGAGAGCTTGGTCGACTACCGTTACACTATTGAGCTTACGAAAATCAATACAGACTCGGAGGGACCCGTTCTTTTTCTTAACCACAACCATGGGGAAAGAATACGCGGATTCGGAGGGAGCGATGATGTCCAGCCGAACCATATCGTCGATCTCCTTCTCGATCGCCGCCTTATAATGTAGCGGCAACGGGTATGGTTTAACTCTGATCGGCTGGTTATCGGTCAGAGTTATATCATGGACTATTAGATCCGTCTTTCCGGGCAGATCCGTAAGCACCTCACTGAAATCCCTCAGGATTGCCTCTACCTGAGTCCTCTGCCCATCGGTTAGGTCTGTACACACCGACACATCTTCCCACGATTAGGAGGGGGCTAGCGGCACGAGAGACAGCTGTAAGTTTCCATCGTCGCAGCTGTCTTCGCTATTGTCTACCACCACTGCCGCCGCTACCTCCGAACGCCGCGAACCCACGGCGTTGACCACCGAAGATAGCTCGGTCGGGCGCTCCACGTACGGCTTGAGCATGTTAACGTGGATCACCTTCTCTTTATTCCTAACTTCTACAATATAATCGACATCAGTTATCTTCTTTAGAACCCGAAATGGACCTTGCCAGGAGATGCTTAATCTGTCTTCCTTCGTAAGTAGAAGCAACCACACTTCATCCCCTGGAAGAAATGATATTAGTCTAGCACCCCGGTTTGCATACCGGCGGTACTGAATACCCTCCTGGGTCAAGTTCTCCCGTGCTAACGCGCACGTCCTAACTATCCTCTCGCGTAGATGCACAACATAATCATACGCGGACACCGCCGAACCGTCTATGTGTTTTCCTACCAGCCAGTCCTTTAGGACGTGCATCGGTCCCCTTGGGTTTGCCCCGTACAGCAGCTCAAACGGCGAGAAGCCCGTACTCTGGTGCGGGGCTTCCCTGTACGCAAACAGCACTGCCGGAAGATATCTATCCCAATCTTGAGGGAATTCGGCAGTCACTTTAGCCAACATGTGTTTTAGTGCGCCGTTTAAGCATTCGCAAACCCCGTTCGCCTGCGGGTGGCAGGGAGAGGTGAACGACTGCGAAATCCCCAGCAACTTCGTGACCTCCGACATCTCCTTCGAAATAAACTGAGTTCCCCTGTCAGAGAGTACGCACTCTGGGAACCCGAATCGGCTGTATAATAGCTGTAGTGCTTCAGCTACTGCCTGTGAGGTAATCGACCGCATGGGCACCGCCTCCGGCCACCTCGTGCACAAATCTACCATCGTGAGGATGAAACGAAATCCCCTATCGGACATTACAGACAACGGGCCTATTATATCGACCGCGACCTTCTGGAATGGGCGCAGGGACAAGTCTACTGTTTGAACTGGAGCCTTTGGCGACCGACCCTTGTGAGCCATCTGTTGACACACAGTACAAGACCTGCAATACACTTTGATGTCCGTATTGCATGCTGGCCAATAAAATTGCGATAGAGCCCTAGCGACTCCCATATGACCAGCAAAGGTTAAGTCATGCGCTAGCTCCAATACCTTCGCTCTCCACTGGCTTGGTACCACAACCTGCCGCAGGAGCTGCTGTTGTCCCTCAAAGCACCGGGTCAAGATCTGGTTCTTATATTCGAACCAGTAGCGGGACGTTTTGGTCTGTTTAGCCTCTCCCGCCTTCGCAAGCTCAAACAGTCTCAGTAACGTCCTGTCTGCTCTCTGCCCCTCTGCGAAGTCACCAACTGACACATCTCGCACACCAAGAACCTCATCTACTGTCGATGGGACAATAGTGGTATCCGGAGTATCCTGTTCTTTCTCTGTCCTTACTTGTGCCCTGGTCAGCACCACATTAGCCATTAAATGCCTATTATTTTTCCACTCATGGATATCCGACGGTGTGCAATTCCGAACCCCGCGTACATTACCGACAATCAAGTCTGCTACTGGTTCATTGAGAACACAAGCACGCACCCTCCCTGACAAGAAAGGGGTGTCAATATCCACAATGGCTATGGGGTAATATTCCACATTACCCCCAAATGTGATGCACCTCACTGTCTTTCCTGTCAAGCATGACTCATCAATGCAGGAGCGGCGTACCCCTATGGTGGTACATCCCGTGTCCCTAAGCACAGACACCTGCTTCGCCTGCACCAACCCCGAATACAGCTCGAGTTTCCCACCTTCATCTAGGGAAGACAGACAGGGCAGAGTATGACCGCAAATCAGCAATGGTTTTCCATCAGGTACAAATAATTGTCTGCACCCCTCGCAATCTTCATTATTAATGGTCTCTAAAACACATGCCACATTAGCCTTCTCTGGCTCAGTGGGGCACAACCTGGCTATATGGCCTCTGTCCCCGCACACGTTGCAAATAATATCCCTCGTCTCCTTTTTCGGACTAGGGTTAGGTGAGGAGCGCGCATCGGAGTCCGACCCACGACAGTCTGACGACCCGCTTCTGTGTTTGGGCTCCTTCCCTTTATAAAATCCTTTGCCCTTATCTTGAGAGCCCTGGAAGCGTACTTGTTTCCGCCCTTGGAAACCCTCTCCATCACTTTCGCTTCCTGGCTGTCGATTATTCCATCTTGGCTGGAAATCCCGATGTGGTCTAAAGTTCTTATAACTGCCTCTACCTGACTGATATGGACGGGGTGACCTATCAAATCTCGATCTCGTTGACCTGCCGGCACTTCCGACCAGACATTGCCATGGCTGGGGCTGTACTTTGCCGACGCCAGCAACTAAGGCGTCTGACAGACAGACCTGACTTCTGAATGGGTTTGCCCGAGTGAGCAAGGACATAATGATGCCCCAACTGGGCCATGGACTCGATGTCCTTTGGTTGGCGCTCTTGAAAGAACGCCACTAACTCGGTTGAGCACGACAAGAACACTTTGTCTCGTAGCATCAAATCTAACAAGCCATCATAGTCTTTCATTATCCCCTCCATTTCGATCCATCTATTCAGCAGAAGTTTGATCTTCGAGATAAAGTCCTCGATGTCTTGGTCTGCGCTTGGGTAGCCGTCAGCAGTCAGACGGAATTTCCGGAGCAGCCTTTCCTTTACCTTGTCGTAATTGGCCCTTTCTTCTAGTGGGAGGCTATAAAAAGTCTCCATCGCAAGCCCCACTAGCAACGTCGATAACAGAGATGGCCACTGATTTCTGTCAGCCTTCCAGGCCACGCATTCGGCCTCGAATCTTTCAAGGAAAAAATCTAAACTGTCAATTTTATCATTGAAATTCGGCAGACGCAGCCTAAAGGGACGATGAGACCCCCCAGGAGTCGAGTTTTGACCACTCGCACCCACTTCCAGTCTCTTTAATTGTAATTCCTTATCAATTTTCATTCTCTCCTTCTCTAATTCAAATTCTCGATCTTCTCTCATCTTCTTTTCTTTCAATTCGAACTCTCTCTTTTTCCACTCGCTTTCTTCTTTCATCTTCTTTTCTTGTAACTCTTTATCTTCTTTCATCTTCTTTTCTTGTAACTCGAATTCTCTTCTTTTTATCTCTAGCTCTTCAGCTCGAGCATCTCTTAAGGCATTCTGTTTCTCAATCCTTTCCTTCTCTTCCTTCTCCTTCTTTTTCTGCTCTAAAGCTTTTTGATTCTCCACTGAGTAGTATTCTGCCTTGGCATAGTCATTTAGTTCTTTGCCAATGTATCCACATTCTTTACCAATCTGAATGAAAGCCTGTAGGTCCATGTTGTACACTCAGAATACTCCCTATTATCTTCTGCTATAAATTCTCACTATGCAACTCCTCAATCGTATGTACTGACAACACTTCACTTATATCAACAGATAAGTCTCTGCTTACAAAATATGCAGTAATAATAGTAAATATTGATATCACTACTCCAATTTACACATATATATATATATATATATATATATATATATATATATATATATATATATATATATATATATATATATATATATATATGCATGTAAGTAATATCACCTCACCTCTCACTGTATATACATCATCCACCTTTACCTCTTATTGTATAAATATAGTCTTACTTTGCCACTTGGCTACTGTCTCCTTACTCTGAAAATTTGGTCTTTTCGACCACTTAGTCTCTGTGATACACTCAAAGACCCTTACAATAGTCGACAGTTGTATAACAACAGCTGATGACACTTTCTGGTGCTATGACACCACTATACCAACTTGACAATAAATCAGCTTTTACTTCAAAGTCTGTCACTGGCACCCACACTGGTGCTGTACCCAAATAATTCTTCAATTATAATTAATCTTAATAATCTGTGTAATACAAGTATTTCCAATGGCAAAATGAGCACTACACAGATGAAAAGACACACACCCCACACTACGAAAACAAAATCCCAGTCACGAGGAATAAGATGATAGACCAAGTAGAGCAGAGGTAGATTAGTATATACACTGCGTGACTGCACACGAACGAAAACAAGGGATACATGTAACGTATTCACACGATATCCAGATAGAACGAGAGACCACATCACTTAAACGCGACAAAAGAATTACTGAATGTACACGACAATGTAAATACAAACTACACAAATACGCCTAACACCAACAGGGCTTGGAATGTTAAGTAGGGCAGTCGCAGGAAAACCCTATGCCTTACTCCACCACTAAACATACACAGCCACCCCCTAGAAGAAATCAGTCTAATTCAATCTTTTCCCACAAGTAGGCCAAGAATGAATTAAACTCACCACCCGTCCTCCCTTGAACACACGAATATAATATTGAAGACACTAAACTAAACAATAACCACACACAACGATGAAGTACTGAGAGCTCTCTCCTTCACTCCCAACTCATAAGAAGCAAAATAACCTTAATAATCTATAACCAAAACTAACACTATAACATATCAGAATATATAATATCAATACCTCCAAGTACTAAGAAATACAGTGAAAGATCCGATCTAACTAACTACCCACATACAGACATACAGACTAAGTTCTATAAAAAAAAACAACAATAATAAACTAATACACAGACCTAAAGAAATCGACGTAAACAGACAAATCTACTATCCCACTTACTGCAAAGAACCCGAAGATAGAATTAGTCGGATAGACAGAAAAGAAAAAAAAATGTTTAATGATTAAAAACAGAATTTAAAGAACAACCCAGAAACATAAATATAACAAACGTATAAAGATCTACAGAAAAAAAAACTTAACTGAAGCTCCTCAGCGACGCTTGTCCACGAAGCTTCCTCAGCACTGGTGATTAATATGAGGACAACACGAACAATACTCCACAAAGTTAATAAAATCCAGACTACTGTAATGTTCCAAAAACTCCGATTCCTACGGAAGTCTGTGTGTCAGCATAACATCCTAATGTCCTTTGGCACAGTACTGCAACTAATATCCAATCGAATACACTGTCCTGCACGGAGCTATGAGAGCACAGTCTACGCTAGAACTATCATGTCAGGTAACCAGACTTACACTCGTCTACGTGCCGGAAGAATAAATGTATGTCTCTTGACACTCTGCTATGCCAGTGTCCACACAAAGTACGCTTAATCGTTGATTTTCACCCCCTGGCCGGGCACATCAGTGTGGTAAGGTAACGTCAGAGGCGTTGATCTTCACCCCCTGGCCGGGCACATCAGTGTGGTAAGGTCACGTCAGAGGCGTTGATCTCCCCCCCCGGCCGGGCACATCAGTGTGGTAGGGTCACGTCAGAGGCGTTGATCTTCACCCCTGGCCGGCACATCAGTGTAGTAAGGTCACGTCAACCAGGATATCCAACCAAGAGGAGTACCATATAACCTGAGATGCCACCACTACTATTGACCAACTGATCCCTCCTGACGACACACACAGTCAGTCACTCGGGCCAACCTATCACCAACCACAATAGACCAACCGATCCCTCCTGACGACACACACAGTCTGTCACTCGGGCTAACCTATCACGAACCACAATAGACCAACCGATCCCTCCTGACGACACACACAGTCTGTCACTCGGGCCAACCTATCACCAACAACAATAGACCAACCGATCCCTCCTGACGACACACACAGTCTGTCACTCGGGCCAACCTATCACCAACCACACTAGACGAACTATTCAGCTCTGCATCTTAGATGGACCCTCTACTGACATCTGTCACACCAACCTCCGCTGCTCCGACTGGATCGCCACCTTCCTAACACTAAGCTACAAAGTATCTTCTTCTTCTTCTTTGATCCATAACCGCCAACCGTCAAAGCAGTCAGCGGTCATCACGCCTGGTGGTGTCTTGTAGAGCAGCAACAAATTGATTCCACTTTGCTCGGTCGGCGGCCATCTTTCGTACAGTGCCCCAACTGTGGTTCATTCTTTGCATCTCAGCTTCCACAGTTCTCCGCCAAGTTGTTTTTGGTCGGCCTCTCTTTCGCTTTCCCTCGGGGTCCATAGCATAGCTGTTCGTGTGATGGTAAGGATAAAACGTGTTTTACTTCCTTTGTCTACGCAACCTAGATTAAAAATTCCGTTGATGAAAGACAGATGTAAAGAAAGAAAGAAAAGGGAGGGCTGAAAGCCGGAACGCAGGCAATACTACCAACAAGTCGCGCGATACACAATTACTACCATCACTCGAAGGCCAAGACAAACAACACTACCCAACGAAGTTAGTTTTTAAAACCTGAAAAATTCTTATTAGAAATATGTCGTTTTGGAAAACATTAACATTACCCAGACACCACATTCGTAGGTTCGACAGTCTTACTTACAGGAAGAAGAAAAAATGTATTTTTGAAAGCCCCTTTACCCCATTAAATTTATATATTTTGGGTTCCTTAGGACTTGCATTGACCAATATTAAAACGTTACGCAAAATAAGTCAGGAAATAATAAAATTATCCAAAGCAGATAGAGGAGGGATGTCAGACAACACCCAAATCAGAATCGCTCAGGTGGCGGATTTTCACCCCACCAACCATTGTACGGGAAAATGGGTCTCCAAGTTAAATCTCCGATTTGATTGGAGCGCAATAAATGGTAAGGCCTGATTAGTCGGTACTATAAATATCTACATTCTTATGTTGTTGAGGCGGAAACAGAGGAGTGAAAAGCTGTTGTAAACATGTTTGGTTTAGCACCAATACCGCGTCAGTGTCAGCAACAACATTTGCAAATAAAAACTTACTACAGAACCAGTTGGTTGATGCATTCTGTCGGCAGTCTTGTGCAAATTGCCAGATTTCCTGTATTCTCCGCCAATTAGTTTATGAAATAGGAGGTACAACAATTGTTGTTTCAGGGACTGTGGGTCTCCTGAAAGGCATTGAGCAGCACCTGGTCAGAGCTTTGCTGAATCCAGAGGCGGACAGCATACTCCTTGGTCCATATAGCAAACAGTGAGGTGTCTCCAGAACACAGGGGAGCAATCGAGCAGAGGAGTCTTTTCCTGCCGCCATCACGAAAGATAAGCCTATGTGGCCAGCGGAGCTCAGCATCATGTCACCCCATCTTAAACTGACATTGTATAAAAATAAGAGGGGAAATTAATTGTTTTAATGAACGGAACTGAGAACATCTCCAATACTAGTTCCAACAGAAACAAACACTTGAAGTCATGATGACAAATAACAACATAAGGAGTCTTATCCTGCTTGAAAAAAAACAAGTCTCAACAGTATTACACTCATATTTACTACTACACAACTGACACACATAGGATAATATTAATAAAATATGTCACTACAAGATTCATATTGATAAATTCTGTACATATAACTTGTAATTAAAATTGATTGTGATTCCTGGTTCACTTTGTATTTGAATCAGGACACATATATATTAGTGACAGTAATTAATACATATTTATATTTGAAAATTTACCAGTGCCTCATTTAAGAATAGTCTTATAGAGTGTTAAATGTGTGTGAGTGTCACAGTGTTGTCAAGTGTGGTAGAATAAATTAAATTGTTTATCTGTCTGTTGTTGTTGTGACTTACACTTCATCATATATCACAACGTAGTTACATTGACTAAATGCCAGAATAATTCTGAATGAAGGTATAATATGTGGAACGTAGGTCATCCAATATTCCAGAAATAATTCTGACTGTACACTAGGTATAAAGCCTATGTGGTAAAGCAAGGTAAGGTCTTCTATCTGTAATACACTACCCTGGTATTAGCACATACAGATACCTTCACAGCTGATCGCAGTAGTACACTAAGTCCCCTTCCAGTTGTAGAATAAAATATTCCTATAACATCACCCAATCTTGACTGTCAAAAATAATGTGTTGTTAAAGTCCTTGCTTGTTCCGCCGTCAGGTGTTACTATGCTTCCTAGGTAAGTAAATGTGTCTGTCTGTTCTAACTTCTGGTTCCTTACTGTTATTGGCTCAGGATTGCCCACATTTAGTGTCATGACCTCTGTCTTCTTCACATTGATGTTCAGGCCAACCTGCTGGCCATACTTATTAGTCTATCGGTTTTTATCTCCACTCTGTCTTTTGAATTTTCCCAGTGTTGGTGTGAATGCGCAAGTTACCTGATAGCTGCAATGTCATCTGCATATTCCAAATCTTCCAGTGTAGAAAACGTTGTCCATCTAATTCCTCTTGGACTGCCCTCTGTTGTCTGGCGCATCACCCAATCTATGACTGTCAAAAATAATGTTGTTGATAAGGGGCATCTCTCTCGTTCTCCTGTTTTCACTTCGAAAGTTACATTACTCGATCCAACACTGCACGTAAAGTTAGAATAGAGGCTTTTTATAATGGAAACAATGCGGCTGGGAATTCCATAAGCCCTCAGAATTTTCCATAGGCTGTCCCTGTGTATGCTGTTTCTTCCTTTGAAAGCCTTTTCAAAATCTCAAAGTTAATTTGTACAGCGGTCTCTGCCATTCTGAGCACTGCTCTATAATGTTCCTGAGGGTAAATATATGATCTGCACATCTTCTGTTCTTTCTGAAGCCCGCTTGTTCTTTCCTCAGTTTATGGTCAACTGCTTTTGAAATTCTCTGGATGATTATCCTGCCTAGTATTTTGCTGGGAACTGAGAGGAGGGTAATTCCTCTCCAGTTGTTGCAGTCTGCAAGGTCGCCCTTCTTGGGCAATTTGACAATTATTCCTTTACTCCACTCTGTTGGTGTTGTCTCAGTTTCCCAGACTTGTGCAAATAGTGGTTCTAATAGTTCTGCTGCTAGTTCAGGGTCTGTCTTGAATAGCTCAGCATTCAGATTGTCGTGACCAGGCGCTTTTCCATTTTTTAGCCCTTTGATAGCTGTGATAATTTCTTCTTTTCGTGGAATGTCTGTATTTACGTCTAAGTCACTTTCAGCCTCAGGAACATTCAGCTGGGTCTCTGGTGGTCCTTATTCAGTGTTTCTCTGAAGTGCTCTGCCCATCTGTTTCCTGCCCCTGTGTTTGGTTAAAATAGATTGTTCTGTGGTGATGAGATTTCCTTGCTTGTCTCTTACTAACGTTATGTTGTTTGCACCTCGTTTTCCACTGATAGCTTTAGTTATTTTACAAACTGCTCTTTGTTCATTTCTCAGTGCTGCCACTTCTGCCTGTCTTGCAAGGTCATCCAGAAATGTTCTTTTGTTAGCCCGGGTTTGACGTTTTACTTCCTTGTCCAGCTGACTGTACTGTTCACTATATATTGCCTTTAACCTGGGAGACTTTTCATACAGCTTCTGTTTTCTTCCCTTTTACATTTCCTTTTCTCTTCGCTATGGTGTTTGGCAGCGTTTTATTGCTGGTGTTATCCAGTCTTGGCTCTTTCTTTCCTGGAATCCCAAGCATGACTTGCTGCTTTCTTTGCATATTGTTGAGATGGTGTTGAATTTCTGGTCCACATCGTCGGTCTCTGTTCTTTCCTGGCTTTTGGTAATCAGATATCGTCTCTTTACGTCGACCATGAACGTTTTTCTGGTGAGGGGGCACTCCTTAAGTTTACAAATTTTAGTTATCAGGATACCTTTCTGCTACCACCTTATGGCCTCAAGCAGACTTATTCTTGACTAGTATGAATGATAGCTACGTCTAATGTCTAGGGATATGCAAGTGTGGTGTGATGGTACGTTAACAATAATACACAGCCATACAAACAAGTATTAAAGGCTAAAATTAAAGGAAATAACACCTGGGATAAATTTGTACAATTAATAATTTTCTGTATGATTTATTTGGTCCTGAACCTAGTATTCTTCTGGTCAGGACTTTAAAAATGAAAAGAATTCAAGATATATACAAAATATAAAATTTAGATCCACAGGGGCAAGTGTCCAAACAATTACTGTTAAATTATACTAATAGTGTTACTAAAAATCTGTCTATAACTGGTTTCTACCACTGGATGGCTGTTTGAGATTTTCTAATCACTCCCAGTCTCTTTATAATCTAATGTCACTGTTCCTTTCACTATAGAAATATTTTATTTCTTGGATACAGGGGTAAGCTGCTCTTATAGCTGATGTACTGTTAGGGTACCAGATATTTCACTTATCTGGCCCACTGGAACTGTCTGAATTCTTTCTGCCGAATGACCACTGCTCCAAAAGTAATAGGGGGATACTGGCGACCCCTATCACTACTGGCCTCCAAAACTTCTCAACAGTTTTCACATAGAACTCTGGCACCGGACTAGTGCCAGATAAGACCCTGTAATAATGAAACAATGTCTCCTGGGTGATATCTTAATTAGACTGTGTTTTATATACAAAAGAGCATACATAAGAAATAAAGAGCTGGGTCATATCCAATGGACCAATCCAGCACATCCATTCCACAGTGTACCAGTGTTGTTCACATGTCTCTCATACAAAGGCGGCACTGCATCTGCAATAATCTTATTAATCTTTCTTTTCTACCATACAATGTGATAGGTGAGCTGTGTCCCTCTGGTCACCTAAGAAAATATTTTATTTCACAAAACATGTGCATTTACAAAACTGGCAATGTGTTTTATCTTAATTCTCCTTCAAGCCTTGCATAAATCAGCTTGGGACCTGATTACTTAGTCGTGATGGCAGCATCTCTCACTCACATTTTTTTAAAACAAAATATATATGAATAATGTCGGTCTTACCAGAATTCCATGAAAAGAAACACAGGTACGTTGAATAATAGCAGATTCCAGATGTACTGCTGGCTGGACTGTGATGCCTATACTTTCATATATATTTGCTTTAATAAGACTAATCACTTTTCACAAAATTCACAACGTCCTGCTCTCGGGACTATCTTCTACAAATGGCATCAAGCCGTTAAATTTTCTTAATAATATGAAAGGCTTTGGCCAATAAACGAACGACAATTTTGAAATTTGAAATTAAAAGCAAAAACAGACTTGTTTTTTGGACACTACCAAGTTTTTCCTCTCTCATTCTTAGATCTCTACTGCTAAATATATTTTGTGTTAAGCCATCCCATAATTTTTCTCCCCCTTTTCTGCCCCGTTCTACAACAGACTACTTGTAACATTTTCCTGCCTTTTTCAAGGACGCGTCAAAAAAGTAACCGTTAGTGCAAGTCCAAACGAGCATGTGTTGGTCTGTCTGTACGAACAAATACCGTCTTTTGTCTATAACTTTATTTCTATCTGTCGGATTTTTGATTCGAAAGCACATTACCCATCAGGACAAGACCCGCTCTAAGACTAGCTAACTTCTATGATCATAAACCTATTAATAAAGAATTCAATATATTTTCCATTTTGGTGTTCGTTGTTTTCTAAGTTTCCACTACTTGAATGTTATAAAAATCGCCTCAGATCTTCCTTTTTCCCGATAGGAAGTAATTATGCGTGTGTGTATATATATATTTTTCCACAGTGTCTGTGGTTAGAAAAGTATGGGGCTAGCGGGGTATTTTTAAATTTTCAAACTTGCGACATCGTTTTCGACACAAGCTAACGGCAATGTCTCGCACTGTTGGCCTGAGTAGCTACTTCAAACCTCTAACACTTGACAAGCCGGCAGCAGGTGTCCGCTCTCTCAATCTTATGCGTTTGTATGTTTTATTCTTTCTATCTTTCCTGGAACCAATACACTAGTAGCTTTTTCAAATTTTTATCGTTAACCCTTGACGGGCGCGTTTTAAAGGCTAATACTACCAACGCGGCGATAAGATTTCTCACTATGTTCTATCCTACCTAAATCAATGCGTTTTCTGGCGCGGGAAGAAGACGCGTTACAACTTTACTAATTTTATTTCTACTGCTATTATTTTGACTTTAATATATAATTAATTAATGATTTTATCGTTGCATCAATGTACTTCACCACAAAACTGCACACACGGAAGCCACACACGGCTAGCAATACATATGAAATACATCTCAACATAAATGCCAATACAACTTGCAATATCCACCAACTTAATCTATCAGTATCCTACCCACTGGTGTGTCCCTACCGAGTAAACATCACAATGACTCGCTCACCGGCGAAATCCTGTACTATGATAAGGCAATACAAAATCACAATTGACTGATCATCAACGGCCTAAGGAAATGCCACTAGATAATACACCATCACTCTAGAATTATGCAATTTAATCCACACCGCATGAAGAAATGGCAAGCACTATAACTGAACAAGAATGACATACACTTCCCAGCAAAAATGCTGACAGGGAACATAAAGGCGACCTGCACCGGACGCTGGCCAGCACTCTACTACTTTTTGCGCCAGAATTTGTGTCCACTTCCCTTCCGGTCAGCTGACCAAACGGGTTTTTACATTATATCAATGTTGTCACTCTCAGCGTGACCAACCTGATATTTCGGTGAACATATCGCCGTGACAATATATATATATATATATATATATATATATATATATATATATATATATATATATATATATATATATATATATATATATATATATATATATATATATATATATATATATATATATATATATATATATATATATATATAAAATGGTTACACTTACCCCAATTGGGTTATACACAATCTGCTCGCACAGTTTAGAATGGACACGAACAATTTAGGTTATATACTCTCGAATCACTTGGTTTGGAAATTTTGAATCCCTTTTATGACGGGTGAATCTGCGAAACACTTGATCTTGGAAAGTTTCTCTTATGACCAATTCCTTAGGTATCCAGTCCTAATATTTAAAGTCCTGGTCCTTTAAGTTTGTATTTATAAAGTCGGGCTTACTTTTTAAGGATTTAAGTTTCCCAAATACTTCGATCTGTCCCTTATAATATATGAATAATAAGTCCGATGTCTCACTGGCTACTGGGAGTTGTTCGCTTGACGATGCGATGCAGTCTCTTAGTTCTGTGTCTCTGATTTCGCTAGATTATATTTCTTACTTCTCAGTTCAAATCACAGATTGTGTTTCCGCCGAATTTTCCAATGAAATTCATTGTTTATTCTGGCCGTCAAATCAAACCAATCGAATCTCTTTTGCACTATGTGGGTAGGGGTGTTTAAATTTATAATTTCCCCCGCGTGGTTAAAATATTACATTTAATATTCCAAAGCGTGACCTCTTTCAAATCATGCCGTAATATTTCCGCAGGCATCTTTATGCAACTTCACACACAAATATGTGAACTATCTTGGCTAGTGCTTTCCGCCAAGATTGACTACCCAGACAGACAGGGACCAGCGGATGCGATAATCTAATTAACGCCTGTGGGTGCGCCAGACAGACAGATATGACCGCCGACCGTCTTGACAAACCATCTGTGGTTCTATTCAACGATCGGGAAATACCCCGTTGTGTCAACACAGACCTGTCTCTATCAAAGGCAACTCAAGCGATAACCGCGTAATCCGTTGGCCTGTCTAATTACCAGATAACACTACAGTTCACTTGACGTAACGTAAGCACGTCTGCGTGTAAAAATATAAAGGTAGTCCCATAGCAGATACTTCCGTAGGGGAGTTGAATGTTAGACACTTTGACTCTACTGATCCAACATAGAGAGTAAAAAGGATGAAAAGGCATGATTTTATGTCAAATAAAAGCGATTGGTGAGAAAAATAAAGAAAAAGAAATGATACTGCCGTAGGGCTGAAGGTGTGAGAGATCACACAAAAGAGCATGTTCAGACGTTATGTGACATAGTTGTGACGATCAACAATTCCAGTTGTGATGATCAATAATTCCAGGTCTTAGGACCGATAATTCCAGTTGTGAGGACCAATAATTCCAGTCGTGAGGACCAATAATTCCAGTTGTGAGGACCATTGATTCCAGTTGTGAGGACCAATAATTCCAGTTGTGAGGACCAGTAATTCCAGTTGTGAGGACCAATAATTCCAGTTGTGAGGACCAATAATTCCAGTTGTGAGGACCAATAATTCCAGTTGTGAGGACCAATAATTCCAGTTGTGAGGACCAATAATTCCAGTTGTGAGGACCAATGATTCCAGTTGTGAGGACCAATAATTCCAGTTGTGAGGACCAATAATTCCAGTTGTGAGGACCAATAATTCCAGTTGTGAGGACCAGTAATTCCAGTTGTGAGGACCAATAATTCCAGTTGTGAGGACCAATAATTCCAGTTGTGAGGACCAATAATTCCAGTTGTGAGGACCAATAATTCCAGTTGTGAGGACCAATAATTCCAGTTGTGAGGACCAATAATTCCAGTTGTGAGGACCAATAATTCCAGTTGTGAGGACCAATAATTTCAGTTGTGAGGACCAATAATTCCAGTTGTGAGGACCAATAATTCCAGTCGTGAGGACCAATAATTCCAGTTGTGAGGACCATTGATTCCAGTTGTGAGGACCAATAATTCCAGTTGTGAGGACCAATAATTCCAGTTGTGAGGACCAATAATTCCAGTTGTGAGGACCAATAATTCCAGTTGTGAGGACCAATAATTCCAGTTGTGAGGACCAATAATTCCAGTTGTGAGGACCAATAATTCCAGTTGTGAGGACCAATAATTCCAGTTGTGAGGACCAGTGATTCCAGTTGTGAGGACCAATAATTCCAGTTGTGAGGACCAATAATTCCAGTTGTGAGGACCAGTAATTCCAGTTGTGAGGACCAATAATTCCAGTTGTGAGGACCAGTAATTCCAATTGTGAGGACCAATAATTCCAGTTGTGAGGACCAATAATTCCAGTTGTGAGGACCAATAATTCCAGTTGTGAGGACCAATAATTCCAGTTGTGAGGACCAATAATTCCAGTTGTGAGGACCAATAATTCCAGTTGTGAGGACCAATAATTCCAGTTGTGAGGACCAATAATTCCAGTTGTGAGGACCAATAATTCCAGTTGTGAGGACCAATAATTCCAGTTGTGAGGACCAGTAATTCCAGTTGTGAGGACCAATAATTCCAGTTGTGAGGACCAGTAATTCCAGTTGTGAGGACCAGTAATTCCAGTTGTGAGGACCAGTAATTCCAGTTGTGAGGACCATTGATTCCAGTTGTGAGGACCAGTGATTCCAGTTGTGAGGACCGATAATTCCAGTTGTGAGGACCAGTAATTCCAGTCGTGAGGACCAATAATTCTAATTATGAGTACCAATAATTCCAGTTGTGATGACCATTAATTCCAGTTGTGAGTACCAATAATTCCAGTTCTGAGGACCAATAATTCCAGTTGTGATGATCATTAATTCCAGTTGTGAGTACCAATAATTCCAGTTCTGAGGACCAATAATTCCAGTTGTGATGACCATTAATTCCAGTTGTGAGTACCAATAATTCCAGTTCTGAGGACCAATAATTCCAGTTGTGATGACCAATAATTCCAGTTGTGATGACCAATAATTCCAGTTGTGATGACCAATAATTCCAGTTGTGGTGACCAATAATTCCAGTTGTGAGAATCAATAATTCCAATTGTGAGTACCAATAATTCCAGTTGTGAGAACCTATAATTTCAGTTCTGAGGACAAAAAAATTCCATTTGTGGGGACAAATAATTCCAGTTGTGAGGACCAATAATTCCACTTGTGAGGACCAATAATTCCAGTTCTTAGGACCAATAAATCTAGTTCTGAACCTCATCGGTAACCACATTCATATTAATCTTCAGTGAATCACATTAATCGTTTATAAAACTGACATTAGTGAATACCCAACATCCAGTTACCGGGGAAGTTCTAGCCACGCATGTCAAGTTACTCACATTTGGCATGGAGGCATTAGATTAGTGTTATTTTACCGCGATGATTGCTCGCTCATTAACGAGTTTAGTGGTCGCTGAATATAAAAACTGAATGGAAGTAATATTAGAGAGATGAGTCATGAGTGGTCAGTTTTCAATGTATTTCAGATAATCCTTCCAATCATAGCGTACGAGAGGAAAGAAATAATGGCGTATTAATAGAGACTCGTCGAATGAGACAGTGAGGGGTCAAAAGAGCTGCTGTAGCCCCCGGGAATATAAGAGGGACCAAGGTGTCAGCTAAAGACCAGGCTCCCGTGGAAAACTAAAAAATTGTAATAGTAATTGTGTAATGGTAAACTGTGAGCATGTGTTTTGTAGCATGTTGGTGTGCTGGTTCGAATTTACTTTGAAATATTTTATTGTGGGCACTATTTCGTTTTCAGAACGAATGGAACCGCTGTTACCAGTGTGATTTAATGACAATGTTATTGATGGTGAGAGTTATCCCGTTAAACCTCTAACGGGTTATAATTATGATATGTAGTGTTTTTAAGTCCAAATAAAATGTACAATTGCCGATATGTGAAACTGGCTTCATACCCTACGTCCAAACATACTAAGTAGGGTAAATCAAAATTATCAAATGATGTGTGCGTGTTTGTAAAAAAAAAACTCACACAAAACAAAAGAAAAGAGAAACTAAACAAAACCCTTAAAAAATACATACACACACACACACAAACCGAAAAACACCAAACAAAAACAAAGAAGAAGACGATGACGTTGGATAGGACACACGCTGAGGAAACCTGTTGATAGCATTACAAGGCAGTCCTTGTTCTGGAACCACCAGGGCAAAAGAGGCAGTGGTGGACCAAGAAGCACATGGAGAAGAGAGCTGGAAACAGGTGGAAATGATGATAAGAATGTGGAAAGAACTGTGCAACCGCTGGTGTTACAATACAGTTGTGAGTATAGGTAGTAGTAGTAGTACAGTTCTTCCTTTATCTTCCAAGTTCAAGTTAATATTATAACTGGTCAACTCCGCCAGAGGTGGTAATTCTACTATCCTTTTTAATATCCCAGGTTCGTTCAGTTCCTTCTTTGATGTTATAGTGACTTCTCATATAGTGGTAGTGTAAGCAATAATGGCATATGTTCAGCAATATTTAAGGACGAAATCAAATTCATGCTGATCCTTTAAAACTTTTAATAACACAATACTGTTAACAAGCATGGCAAGTAATTCAAAATTAATATGAAACAATCATAAAGGCGTGTTTTCAGGCACTCGTAAGAAATAAAGAAGTAGAACACTAGACAACAGAAAAACAACAGACATGAGTGGCTTACCCAGGATTTGAACACTGGACCTTCCGTGCGACAACCCCGCCTAGCTATGCAAGCGAATCACACTATCCTCACTGCCATCTACGCATCACCAAAAAAATGATGCTTTGACGACAGGTCAATAGTGCGAACCAAAAGACATAACACCGGAAGTCCACCATGGGCAGTACGGCCTATTAATGACGCAATCACTTCTGTTGTTTCCCTATCAGACAGCATAGGCCAGTCCAAAACACACCTTTATGTTTGTTTCATATTAATTTATCGTTTACAGGCCTCGGGTTTCCCTTCCTTATATGTTATAAATGTTTATACAATACCAAAAACCTACCCTCTGTCCTGTATTTACTGTTCTAAGTCTACTATCATGTACTAGACACAGTATTAAGGTCTCTTTGTTGTTTTTCTGTTGTCTAGTGTTCTACTTCTTTATTTCCTACGAGTGCCTTATAACATACCTTTATATTTGTTTCATATTAATTTACTCGAAATCCCCCTTGTTTTCTAATTCGTCTGCAAATTGTAACATTTCACGTTGATAGTAAAAGCCTACTGCTTCAATACCCGCTTTCTACGATAAAACGTGTACTGCCTTTCTAAGAAAAACCTTGAGATACGCAAGCTGACCTATATTTAATATTCCATTCATGTCATTTTATACACTAAGTTACCATAAACGAAAGACAGATGGACTAAGGATAGAAAGAAAGGGAGGGGCTGAAAGCCGGAACGCAGGCAATACTACCACAGTCTCGCGATACACAATTAATGCCACCCCTAACACGCGTGTAAGGCCAAAAGCACTAGCTTTTTTTCAAATTGACAGTGATAAAAAACACTACCCATACGAGTTAGGTTTTAAAAACCTGAAAAACGCTTATTAGGAAACATGACATTATACTGGTTTACGTTTGAAAACATTACAGTACCCAGACACCACATCGTATTCGAAGTGAACAGGAGGTAGAAGAAAATGCATATTTTGAACGCAGCCCCTTAGCCCCATTAAATTTATATATTTGGGTTCCTTAGGACTTGCTGACAAAGAATATGTTAAACGTTACACAAATAGTCTAGGAATTAACAAATTATAGCCAAAAGAAATAGTGAGGGATGTCAGACAACACCAAAATCAGAATCGCTCAGTGGCAGATTTTCACACCACCATTGTACGGGAAATAGGCCGACATGTTACCTCCTATTTGATTGGCGGAAAGTAAATGTAAGGCTAAACACGATTAGTCGGACTATAAATATTGATTCTTTGTTGTTAGGGAAACGGGAGTAGGAGTACTTTTTTTCAAATGCTTGTGTAAACATGGCACGATTGGTTAGACCCGCCAATATAGTCAATCAGAGGCGTCAGGTCAGCACCACATTTTCAAATAAACTTACTAAAGAACCAGTGCGTTGAGCGCCAGTGCATATTTTTCTAAATAAAAGCCTGGGACATCGGCAGATCGAAATTGTGCTATATTCATTGCCAGTCAACGTAACTGTATATTATTCCATGAATTGTGGTAAGCTTGAAATATTTGATATCTTTTTAATGAAAATTGAATGTAAATTGATAATTTATGTCTGTATATATGTGTGGTTCAGTAGCGAACATGAGGTAAAGCCTATATAGTGCTCCACCCTGAACAGAAGGTGTCGGAGGAAAGTAAAATTGCATGGAATTGCCAAACAGTACACTGACACCTATCTTATTGACTAGAAAGAAATAATGCTGGAATTGCAGAGGCGTAGTAACCATTAGGGAGGAGTATACTGGTGAAAATTGTTTCAGATGAAGATAGCAGTTGGCCTACCGCTCTGAACTCAGTGTTTGTTATGTATTGTGTTCAGTCTGGAAATTTATTATAAATTAGTTCTGAAATAGGAGGTACAACCTTCTTGTTTCAGGGACCGTGGTCCTAAAGTTATTGAGCAGCACCTGGTCTGAGCTTTGCTGAACCTAGAGGCTGACAGCATACTCCTGGGTCCAGATAGTGACCAGTGAGGTGTCTCCAGAACACAGGGAGGCTATCGAGCAGAGGAGTCTTTCCTGCCGCCATCACGAAAGATAAGCGTCTGTGGCCAGAGGAGCTCAACATTATGCCCCCCCCTAAAAATCTGACTTTATAATAAAACAGAGGGAAAATACAGTGTTTAAATTAATAGGAACTGTGAACTTTTCCCCATACTATTTCCAAGATAAGCAAACACTTGAAGTCATAATGACAAATAACACCATAGCTTGAAAAAACAAAACCAGTATTACCTCATATTACTACTACACAACTGACACACATAGGATAATATTAATAAAATATGTCACTACAAGGTTCATATTGATAAATTCTGTACATATAAATTGTAATTCCAATTGATTGTGATTCCTGGTTCACTTTGTATTTGAATCAGGACACATATTTTAGTGAAAGTAATTAATACATATTTATATTTGAAAATTTACCAGTGCCTCATTTAAGATAGTCTTATAGAGTGTTAAATGTGTGTGAGTGTCACAGTGTTGTCAAGTGTGGTGGAATAAATTAAATTGTTTATCTGTCTGTTGTTGTTGTGACTTACACTTCATCATATACATACCCTAGACATTTAACGTAGTCATCACAATATTCCAGAATAATTCTGATTGAGGTATAATGTGGTAGCAAGTAAGGTTATCTGCAAAATCCTACACCTATTAGATACAGATACCTTCACAGCTGATCTCAGTCAGTACACTAAGTCCCCTATAAATATTTATAACATCCCACTTTACCACAGTGTTCTACTTCTTTATTTCTTACGAGTGCCTGAAAACACACCTTTATGTTTGTTTCATACTAATTTATCGTTTACAGGCCTCGGGTTTCCCTTCCTTATATGTTATAAATGTTTATACAATTAATTCAAAGAATGGAGCACGCACATAGTCATAAATTGGATCCTTGAACATCACGGGTACTTCATACGTGAGCTCTATATCTTGTAAACTTTCATAATCCTCTTTATCATATTATCTCCTGTAGACATTCTTAGTCTTCCCAAATCTGCTACTAAATACTTGTGGTACCTATGCTCCTCAATAGCATTCCGTATCTTTTAAATATTTATAAATTTTTCTTGCCGAACTGGCTAATCATGCCTCTGCAAAACATTCCTGGAAACAAGAATCGATCTTACCGCATAATGTATACTCACAGTCAGATACTTACAAGTGAGAGCATAATTGCGGTTTTCATGTGGAAATAAACACTCACTGTTTCTTAGAAGTAATATCTATCTCTCGATAGATCAACCTTTACTTAAAGTCCTCGTAGATCAACCTTTACGTAGAGTTGCTCCTCAATAATATTCAGTTTCCTTTATATATTCATAGCCTTCCGTTTCCTTTATACATAGTCATAGAGTTCTCATAGCGAACTGGCAAATCATGCCTCTACAAAACATTCCTGGAAACAAGAATCTGTCTTATATATTCAAAATCAGATACTTACAAGAGAGCATAATCGATGATCTCCTTTAGAAATAAACACTAACTGTAAACCACAGAATCAATATCTATCTTCCGATAGATTAACACTTGCTTGAGGAAGCTGGACATATGTATATACTCATAAGAGCCAGTCTGTAAAACCACAGACATACAACCTGTCCGCACAGCTGCTCGAAACTTCTCAGCACACACTCTCACTAACTAATGAATACCTAACTAATTAATGACCTCTGGTCATCTCAGCGTGGTGTGTTTCCTTGCCACTCTCTGATTCGTTAACCCAAATCTTTTGGATTAAATTTATTGGTCAATCTTCGCTGTTCTCGAACATTCTATTTACGTCTCTGGATGATCACTCACTTTTAGTAAACGTGAGCTGTTACCTTGAACTGTTGTCAGTAGCAATTCTTATTATTATTTTCATTCATTATTTTTTTTTCTTTGTGAGCTGTCCTAACTGTTTATCTCGTTCTAACAATAGCACAAATAATGCTAGTGTAGGTCTCTCGGTGACAACTGATTGGAGGACTTGGCATGTGTTTGTTGAAGGCCTGTGCTCCTTGGGCGCAGAGGGCAATGAATGAAACAAAAACAAGAAATAGGGAGAGGGATGTAAAGGCATGGGATCATTAGTCTGATATTTAATCAACTTTCATAGTGTGTGATGTACTCGTAGTTATGTTTACATTAAATACTGGAGCATTGGCATGATGACCATAGGGCAAGACGGACGTAACTTTATGTGTAAGATCGAAGTGTGATGAATTAATAATTAATGGACGTACAGTGTTAGGGAAGATTATGACAATGATAAATGGAACATGTTGTATTTGATGTCTGATATTGGAAAGTCGTTGACATTCTGAATTTCGTTGACATTCTGAATTTCGTTATCCAGCACAGTTGTTTGGAACTTGGTCATTTGAAATTTGTGTTCTTTTCGGAGTGTGTTAATGATTCCCCAAGGCATGTGTTTTAACAGAAATATTATTTAAAAAATTGATATTAAAAAAATTGAGGGAGGAAAGGGGGGGGGGGGGGGGGAGGGTCCAGGCCCTTGAAAAGTCATGACATTTAACAAAATTAAGAGAAGTTATGGAAGTTTGAATCGTCGAGGTCTCAAAAATAAATTATTGTTCATTTTCTAAAGCTGTTTGTCAACCCAAATGCGACCACAGTTAGAACAGTTATGTATTATACAATATACGGAAATCTAAGAGTCCCCGTTCTAAAATTAAACACTAAATCGTGGCGTTTCAAATAAGCTCCCTTGAAATCTAGCGATCTCTTATTATTTCCCTTTGTTTCCCCGATTTAACTTTCCGATTAATGGACACGGTAATCTACGCCAGTGATCCGCAACCTTTTTTCACTTCGCGGTACACTTAATTAAGCGTGCCTTTCTCAATTTCGCGGCACACTCTGATATTTAAATAGGTGGGTATGGCAAATATTTTAAAATTCAGTGCAATTATAAGACAACGTTTCCTATTTTTGTGTGATGGATTTGTGGATGATGATAATTCTACTTGTTGTTTGTAAAATTGAACATGTCAGATTCCTTCGTAATATTGGGGTGATGTGGTCAGCATCACGCCGGCCGCCTTAACTTTCCCAGAGTTGCACTGGTACCCAATTCATGAGGCTGGGTCGACCCCGGTGCCGTTTGAGGTCTAAAAAATCCCGCCTCAATCGTGGATCGAACCATGGACCACCGAGCTAGGAAGCCAATGCTAGGAAGCACTACCACTGTGCTAAGGCGGCTCCACAGTTCTACACAGTAAGTATAGTGTATTCTGCTTGGTGTCACGGCACACCTGACTGTCGCCGGCGGCACACCACGGTGCCGCGGCGCACCGGTAGCAGAACGCTGATCTACGCAACCTTTTGGTTTTGTTAACTCCGTAGGGAACACTGCAAAGAGTATATTGTCGGTTTCTCTTCTAAATCCGGAGTGATGCCTGGCTGACTATCGTCTTGTTTGTTAAGTGTGTCCACCAGCACATTGGTTTTAGTGAGGTTGTTATTTTGTCCTCACTCTTTACTATCTGGTGCAACCTGCCCCCCACCCTTTGTTAGTTTGTATGATGTCATTATCATCATCATTTTTCAACCCCCCCCCCCATCCTATCGTCACACATCGTCACAAAGTTTAGAGCCCCTTCTCTCTCTCTCTCTCTCTCTCTCTCTCTCTCTCTCTCTCTCTCTCTCTCTCTCTCTCTCTCTCTCTCTCTCTCTCTCTCTCTCTTATGACAGTTAATGAAGTGTATAACTATCTTCTTGGCCTTAAAGATAGTAGCTCATCAGGGCTTGACGGAATTAGTAATCGAATACTGCGTTATGCCGCACCAGCTATCAGCGATTCACTAACTTATATATGTATATAATCAATGTATCGCTAAAAGTTATTTTCCTTCGGCCTTTAAGATTGCCAAAGTATATCCTCTCTTCAAACCTAGTTCGTCAGATAACAGTAACCTTGGTAACTATAGACCAATTTCTCTTTTGTTATCGCTTTCTAAACCACTAGAAAAACACATACATAAAACCATAAAAGTACCTAGTTAGCAATGACTTGCTAATTGACAGTTAGTCAGGGTTTAGACAAAAGCATTCATGCCACACAGCTCTAACTAAGATGATAGACAACTTGCACCAAAACATCAATAACGATAACATATGTGGAGCAATCTTTGTAGACTTTAGGAAAGCATTTGATATGTTAAATCACGCTGTTTTAATAAGAAAATTAGAAACAATGAAAGTTAACTTTAAACTAGTGACTTTACTTAAATCATTCCTGTCATGGGCGATTTTAACGCCAAAGTAGATGACAACAACGATGGAGTACAAAGATATCTCGGTACTCATGGCATAGGCTGTATGACTCAAAATGGCGAAAGACTTCTAGAACTTTGTGAAATATCAAACCTCGTTGTGGCAGACACCATCTTTCCACATAAGAATATTCACAAGATAACATGGAATTCACCTGATGGCAGAACTAAGAACCAGATAGATCACTTCTGCATAAGCGCAAAATTTCGCTCATCAGTTCAAGACGTCAGAGCATACAGAGGTGCAGAGATCGGAAGCGATCATAACCTCTGCATAGCTAAACTGAGAATTAAACTGAAGAAGTTATACCAACCGAATAAAAATAGAAGAATAGATGTACACAGACTGCAATCAAATGATAGGTAAAGGTAAAGGTAAAGGAACCCGTTACACGCCCATTTAAGCATATTGGGAATATGGTGTTAGACCCATATTATCTTGACCGTCGGCACACGAGGGGTGATGTAATCAAATGATATAAAGGAGGAATATAATGTCAAAATGAACAACTATTTCGATGCTTTAGGCAAAATTGACAACGATATCACCACCAAGACAATCGATACTAAATGGGAACAACTGAGAACAGCAATGACAGAAACAGCTGTAGCGACCACCGGATACCTAGTACATAAAAAGAAAAAATGGATGAGAGAAGATACTTGGGATAAAATACAAGAAAGGAAAACAGCAAAACTTAAACTAATAGCGGCAAGTACACATAATGCAGTTGAATCTTGCAAACTAACTTATAACTTGTTAAATAAAGAAGTGAAGACAAAAACTCGAAGAGATAAAAGACATTTCATCAATGAACTGGCCGTAGAAGCTCAAAATGCTGCAAGAACTGGTAATAGTAGGTGCCTTTATCAAATTACAAAACAACTATGTCACCAGCCTACTGCTATGGAAACACCTGTTAAAGGTAAATTAGGGAATTCAATACCAACAGAAAAAGTACAAATGAAGAGATGGGCTGAGCACTTCATGGAGGTGCTAAACAGACCACCACCAACAGTAACACCTGATTTTAATAATGAAACACCCACAACCACCTTGCCAATAACTTGCGATGAATTCACGCTGGACGAGATCAAACAAGCCGTTAAAAGATTTAAAAATTTTAAAGCTGCTGGAGTTGACGAAATTTCGGGGGAAATGATTAAAGCAGTTAATGACAACAACCTCTTCAGAATGTTAGATATTATAAATGAAGTATGGAGAGAAGAACAACCACCACAACAATGGAAAGACAGTATTATTGTAAAGTTACCGAAGAAAGGTGATCTATCAGACTGTAATAACTGGCGTGGTATATCTCTATGATCAGTACCTGGAAAATTATTATGTTGCATGATGTTAGAAAGACTTAAATTGCATGCTGACGAAAAGATCAGAGAAGAACAAGCGGGTTTCAGGCCGAAACGATCATGTATTGATCAAATATTCACACTAAGAACAATTATAGAAGAATCAGTGGAAATGCAATCGCCACTTATTATCACCTTCGTTGATTTTCAAAAAGCCTTTGATAGTCTACACCGCCCATCATTGTGGAAGATACTTACAATCTATGGTTTTCCAACAAAATATGTGAATATAATCAAAGCGCTATATGACAATGCAAGATGTTGTGTTAGAACAAATAAAGGGAATACAGAATGGTTTACAGTAGAAACAGGGGTGAAACAAGGCTGTATTATGTCACCACTACTTTTTGGAATAGCTATTGATTGGGTAATGAGAAACTATACCCACAATGAACAATTAGGTATAAAATGGACAAATGGAAAATTCCTGGGGGACCTGGATTTCGCAGATGATTTAGCATTCTTAAGTTCAACACCCAGACAATCCCAAGAAGCAGTAAATAATTTGTGTCAACTCTCGGTTAAAATAGGTCTCCAAATAAATGCCTCTAAAACTAAAGCTATGAACTTTTCTAACGAGACCTTTGATATCATCTTGAACGGGGAAAAACTACAGAAAGTTGAAAGTTTCAATTATTTAGGCAGTAAAATGACTCAGGATGGTGACACAACAAGAGAAATCCATACTAGAATTGCTTTGGCAGCTAGCGCATTCAATAAATTATCTAACATTTGGAAATTACGATCATTGAATATACATATCAAGCTTCGTCTGTTTAATTCAAATGTTATCTCAGTGTTAACATACGGCTGTGAGAGTTGGAAAATAACAAAATCATTGGAGAACAAGCTGAATACATTCGAGAACAAATGTCTTAGAAAACTCATGAACATCAGTTGGAAAGAATTCAAGACTAATCGACAAATAAGAGAAGAATCTAGGCAGATATATGTCTCCGACTATATAAGGAAAAGACGATGGTCATATGTTGGTCATGTCCTACGAATGCAAAACAACAGAATACCACTACAGGCGCTCACTTGGGTTCCTGAGGGTAAGAGGAAAAAAGGAAGACCAAAAGAAACACTCAGAAGAACAATAATAAGAGAAAGGAAGAACGTTGGGCCTAAATAATGTGCAAGAGCTAAGAGGAGTGGCGTCACAACGAACAACCTGGAGAGCACTGGTTTCTGCCTTATGCGCCGTGTTTGGTGCTTAAAGAATTTATTATTATTATTATTATTATTCCTGTCCGACAGACAGCAAGTAGTGTGGTAATATGTGTGTTGGACATGGAGCAACCATATAAACAGTATAAAACAGTATAAAACTCCTTGTCAAGTCCAACTATTATTGACACCGGTGTTCCTCAGGGTTCTATTCTCGGCCCTCTACTTTTTTCCATTTACATAAATGACCTTCCACTACACATCAAGCACTCATCCTGCGACCTATTTGCCGATCATTTATACTAGGGATAAAAGTTGCAACACGCTAGAAATATTAATACAAAGCGACACAGACAATCTTATTAAGTTGAGCAATGAAAACTGCATGCAAATAAATATCATTAAAACAAATTGTATGATAATATCAACTAGACAAAAATTACAAAACTCACTGAAAACAACACTTCAGCTCTACACTGGAACCTCTTTAATTGAAAATGTAAATGAAAATAAAACACTAAGACTCATAATTGACCAACATTTGAGTTGGAATTCGCATGTACGAGCACTGACCAAACAAACGGCACAAAAAGTTTACCAGTTAGCTAAAATCAAACATTTCCTAGATGAGGAGACACGAAAAATGTTCCATACATCCCAAATACAAACACATCTAGACTATTGTTCCACAATTTGGGATGGTTGCTCCATGTCCAACACTAAAAGACTCTATTCATTACAAAGACGTGCAGTGCGTCCAGTTTCAGACAAAAACCTTACACAGTGTGTAGACCCATATACATATCTTAACATATTACCACTTCAACAAAGCCAAATTTATTCACACAATCTTATCACAGAATGCTCCAACGTATCTGTGGCCTATTTTCAAATACAGCGGAAGACGCAGTCAACGCTTAAATAAATTACACATGCCCAAGCCTAGGCTCGACTTATTCAAGAAAAGTTTAGCTTTTTCTGCTGCTCATCTGTGGAATAATCTTCCACACGACCTAAAAAACACGCTTAGTCTATATTCATTCAATCACAGACTTTTCAAATACATCATGAGTGCAGATTATATGCCACCCTAATTTAGTTATGTTCTTAAATAATTACATAACATCATATGTAGGTTTTAAAGATAATTTTGTCCTGTTTAGGATTAATTATGATAAGGTACTGTAAATCTGTGTAACTATTATTGTACTATTACAATGTTGGGATTTTATTTTATTTTATTGTATTTTATTTTGTTACTTTATTATTTAAGTGATATTTAAGATATATGTGAGAATAAATGGATTCAGTTTGGAAGACGAGAGAAAGGAAGGGCATAATGTTAGACGGGCTTGCGTGCCCAATTCTAAACCCTGTGACAATAAAGTTCGTTCGTTCGTTCTCTCTCTATTACTGCGTGACATAATATGAGGATCACCCCGTTAATCTTATACTTGTGCCGATCAAAATCACTACAGTGTATAACGGTAGTCAGGCAGCCTGTTGAAGGTCAAGGACAATGTTATGAAATAGATAGATGGCGCTCTTGTGTTGGAAATGTCGTCGACGATATTGTTGTGTCTATCGCAACTCTTTCTTGCTGATGAAGCATGTCACATTCGTTTGATGCACAGCTACTTGCGTTAGTCTGCAGTGCTCGATTCACACACACACACACACACACACACACACACACACACACACACACACACACACACACACACACACACACACACACACACACACACACACACACACACACACACACACACACACACACACACACACACACACACACACACACACACACACACACACACACACACACACACACGCACACACGCACACACGCACACACGCACACACGCACACACGCACACACGCACACACGCACACACGCACACACGCACACACAAAACCATCCTCATTCTTTTGTTTTGTCTCTTTATCTCTCTAAATTTAACACGCCACCGCAATCAATGTTAACAACATTCTATGGCGAGTTCGAGTTACAAACACTAGTAGTACTCGATCGCTGTCTGACCCTCAAGTCATGCATATTTTACTAGTTCTGGGGGATTAGTTGAATCCTAGATATTGATCTGTAACCCAAGTTTATCCAATGTTAATGATTGTATCATTTACAGTAACAACGTGAAAGCTCACCAGCGATACTCGGTGTCAGTTTTTGTTCACACCATTTTGAGAATGAGCTTTTTATTTAAAAAAAAAAAAAAAAGAAGTTTTTTTTTTAGGTGGTCAAATTACTTTTTCGTTTGAAGAACTATACTGAGATAATGAATGGTAGGAAAGATAATGACGGTGATCAGTGACGGCATCGGAGTGCAGGATGATGATGATCATCATTACCTTTCAGCTCCCTGTGGAGCATAGATCATTAACAAATACACTCCAACCATTACTGTCATAAGGGAGTCGCGGTAGCATAGTGATTAGTGCACTGGCTTCCTAGCTCAGTGGTCTATGGTTCGATCCTCAGATGAGGTGGGATTTTTTTAGGCCGCAAACGGCTCCTGGGTCGACCCAGCCCCAACTGGGTACCAGAGCAACTCTGGGAAGGTTAAGGCGGCCGGCGTGATGTTGACCACGTCACCCCTAGTGGGCCGATGGTCAAGAAAATATGGGCCTAACACCATATTCCCAATATGCCTTAATAGGCGTGTAATGGGATCCTTGACCTCTTGACCTATAACAATCCTATGCCATCCGTTCATGGTTTTTACATGTCTTGTTTATCGGATTCACGCCTTTAGCTCCCTTCTCCGTGCTTTTTTTGTTGTTGTCGCCCTTTGTTTCACTTACACGGTGGGTTTTAGAACAGGCACTGTCTTGTAATGACATGATGATGACAGTGCTTCTATTTATATTTTATGTGTTTCAATTGCGCCTTTGATTTCACATCTCGTTGTCAGTTTAATTTTAAAGACATGTCCTTTTGTTTACAGTGTATTCGGTTAGGCGCAATCTGTCTGTGTGAATTTGTTTAGTATTATCAAGCTTAAACATCGAACTAGGACATCAAACACGACACTGAATAAACTACATCATATTTGAAAATCCAAGATGGATAGCCCGAATACAAATCTACAATTTTATTAGTTCTGCATAAAAGCTGTTTTTTTTTTCTTTTTTGTATGGCGCAAAAACCAGGAAAACGTATACAGTAAAATATAAAACCTGAAAACTTATACAGTAAAGTATAAAATCTGAAAACATATACAGTAAAATCTAAAACCTGAAAACTTATACAGTAAAATTTAAAACCTGAAAGCTTACTTACTTAGTCGTTCCCCTTCTACCGTGAGGTGTAGAGGTTTGGAAGAGAGAGCGCCAGACCATTCTATCAGCTGTCTTCTTCCTGGCCTGGTTCCATTCTAGTCCTCGGTCCTTCAAAGATTGTCTAATGTTGTCCTCCCAGCGGACTCTGGGTCGTCCTGGAGGTCTGGATCTCTGGCTCTTTGTTTCCCATGCTTGTCGTGGTAGCCGATCTTCTCCCATTCTGCAGACATGGCCAAACCATCTTAGTTGGGACTGTTCTATTTGGGTCTGCAGCGGATGGGATTTTAGGCCTTGACGGATCGTCTGGTTGCGGACCATGTCTCTTCTTGTTACTTCAACCACTTTCCTCAGATACCTCATTTCTGAGGTTTGGATCTGGCTTTTGTGGGTTGTAAGCTTATACAGTAAAATATAAAACCTGAAAACGTATACAGTAAAATAGAAAACATGAAAAGTTATATAATAAAATATAAAACCAGAAAACTTATAAAATAAAATATAAAACTTGAAAACATATATAGTAAAATATAAAACCTGAAAACTTATACAGTAAAATATAAAACCTGAAAACCTTTACAGTAAAATATAAAACCTGAAAACTTATACAGTAAAATAAGAAACCTTTACAGTAAAATATAAAACCTGAAAACCTTTACAGTAAAATTTAAAACCTGAAAACCTTTACAGTAAAATATAAAACCTGAAGACCTTTACAGTAAAATATAAAACCTGAAAACCTTTACAGTAAATATAGAACTTGAAAACTTATACAGTAAAATATAAAAGCTGAAAACTTACATAGTAAAATATAAAACCTGAAAACTTATACAGTACAATATAAAGCACATTTGGAGAATGCAATCAGATAAAGTGCCGAGTCCACACTGAATCCTGGTTGTAATGGACCCTCAAAATTTTCATCCGCTGGCTTTGATCGAACACTGATTGCCTATTTTATGTCCAGCTCTTGATGTTTCCTGCCCTTTGTAGCGCCCACGCTCTCTAGCTCGTCTGTATCCAATAATTCCTTCAATTATGGTGTTTATCTAAGTGATATATCCTTTTATATGTTCCAAATATGTTATTACCCACAGAGCTTTAGAAGGCAAAGCATTAATAAGAATATTAGGAGTAAGAATATTAGGAGTAACACGGTAACAAACAGAAATCTAGAATAGAATGAAATAAAAGGTATTAAACCAGGAAACAAATGAAAGCGATGGAGATGGGTTATCACTTACTAAGCATAAACATGATAGAGGTAGGTCATGACAAGCAATAGACTTGGCTTTGTGCCTGCGGAGCACGAAGTTATGGACATATGACAAGGCTTAACTCAAAATTGGCGTAGGAAAAAACAACGACACAAAAGAAAGACCAAACACCAGTTTGTGCATGTGACGAAATGGGTTATAGATTGTGGGCACTTGAATGGAGCTACCATCCCTCCTATTTCTTTCTGAATTTTGGCACGCCGATTTTACTGCTTTTCGTTCTTTTGTAGATATAAGCGGGGTAATTGACTTGTCATCCGATATGTTCACTCCCCTTAGCCTGTAAGGGTGGTAGGAGATAATTGATGCATCCAGGTTTCTGTCGCGGGAGAGCGGCATCTTCGTCTTTTCTGCTTAAAAGTCTTTTGACCACGAGTCAGAAGCACCGACACTCAGTTCTAGAGGGGGGCAGCAAAAAGTTCCCGAGTCTTTTGACACCAGGGAAAGCTCTTGCCTTGCGTGTGTCGGAGGGCAGAACTTATTACGCCATCTATTGGCGGTATCTTTCCTTTTGCACGTAAACACGGGAAACTGTTCCTGGGGTTCCGTCATGTTACGTGGCAGTCCGGGCGAAGGAGCGATTTGTTCGAAGACACCTGCGCTGTTGAGATGACGGTCACCTAGACGTCTCTGTGCTTTGATGCCAGGAAATTCTGGAACTCTCTACGCGTAACAACCTTCACTCTGTTACTCTGAATCTTTTGTAGCTTGTCGCTAGGAGAATTCTCTGGGTAATTCTTACGACTGTTTTCGGCATTCTCTTCGTAGATTCTCTTCGTAGGTGTTCGAAAGCCTGGGGCCTATTCCTATTATATAATTGATTCTCTTCTGTTTCTAAATGCTCAGTCCTAAGAAGTCCTGTCGTGAGAAGGTAGAGAACTAGTGTTAGCTTGCCAGCTTATTAGAGTGAGGACATTATGCACTGATCTCGCAAACCCGATCGCCTCCGACAGAGTTCTGGGTCATCAGCTTGGAATTACCTTCCTGAATTCCTAATACGACCGGATGAACCAGCGACCCCTTTACATTGGGGTAACCACAACGTACGGCAGCTGTTATCAGTCCGACTCCCTAATACGGGTTCAGTCAGATAATTGCCCAGCTGGGAAAGGAATTGTTATCGTCACGGCTAAAGATAGTGGAGTGCCCATACTCCACTGCCTCAACGTTAGAGAGCTTCGTCAGTCATACATGTCGAGCCAACTCATTAGTTGCGGGCCAACGCACAACGATATTTAATTCCCTCATCACATATTTAAATCTTGAGCGCATTCTTCGCATAGATCTTGATTTCACAGCCTAAGTGTGTATCTGGAGGAGTTTGCATAGGTCCGTGAAATTGTTTTCTTCCAGAGGTGGATACAGCGGGGTTATAATTTGCACGGATTTGTCAGAGAAAAATCCGGAGAAGAGAGGGTCACCATTTCTCCGACGGCTATCGGCCAGTCAGCTGTGATCCCGCGGAGTTTAAGCGCACGTGTGCCAACGGAGAAGTAATAATTGTGAGAGTACATTCTAGAAAAGTAGCTGAGAGGGAAAGAGCTCTTAATAGACTGTGGACAGGGACAGTAAGTAAATTTAATAGTTGTGTGCTGACAATACGAAGTCGGCGGCTTAGTTTGTGTAGGTAGGAACTGCATTTTTTCAGTGCTGAAGGAATTAGCAGCACAGTCATAAAATATCTTCATTCAGGAAAAACCCCAGCACCGAAGACCAGCTAGTATATCTAGCACAGGAAGTAGAAAATGCCTTTCAGGAGAAAAAGAAAGTACTGGCTGTTTTTGTAGATTTGACAAAAGCCTTTGATAAGGTATGGAAAGAAGGACTCCTCCTTAAGATGCTCAACAACAAAATTGAAGGGAAGCTGGATACGGGACTTTCTCCGATACCGCACGGCAAGAGTAAAACTTGACGGGAAACTGAGCCATCGCGTCACTCTTCAACAGGGTATGCCACAACG